>WOUH02000028.1:2107146-2120616 GCA_009936405.2 Stevia rebaudiana | reverse complement strand
TTTCTGATTATCAAAACCTATGGACTCACCAGCGAAAGCTGAGCGTTTCAATGAATGTAATCTCAGGTATCTAAAACAGGATCAAGGGGACGAGACGTTGGGCTATCGTATCTGTTTAATAGATGTTATTGTATTATAATGTAACATTTGCTTCCGCTATCATGTATTATACTCTGATGTAATGTAATAATTTGTTTGGTGTAATTTGAGTTGCGCATTATAAACCGGTTGATTCGATCCTGCCATTGTACTGACCCGGTTAGTAACACCGACCGCTGCCTGGACCGGCCGGAGGCCGGGGGCCGGGGAGCGGGGTGTCACATTGATTAACATCAATATTGGTTTATTTAGTGTCTCTGATTTACTGTACCGTGTGACACGTCAGCCCTAACCGGGTTGGGGTGTTACAATCATACCCTTACGTAAATACAACATTATTCAATATCGGAGACCCCTTGTCTTTTTGGTATTCCGTGTCAGATTAAGATATGCTTCCAGTTGATTGATCCACACAAAAATAATAAGCTGAGATGCGAAATCCCTCAAATTCACAATTGTCTGATTGAATTGATTTAACACAAGATCATAAAATCTTTCTATACTAATAAAAGAAAAACTCAAAGGACACTTGTCTTAATTCTAGAGTCTCCAACCTCATAATGACATTTGTCATCACATATTAACTCTCTAATTTTGTTAAAATTTTGATTATAGAAAGTTAAATAATGGTTTTAATTACGACAAATGATTTAGACGCGTTACCATATTTACAATTCTTTTTCACAAGATTACTTAAACTAAATTTTAAAATTTTATAACTAAAAATATATTAATTTCTTATTATTTATTTTCTTAATAATTTATTCTTATTTTTTTAAATAAATTTTTTGGTTCTAAAATAATATTTAAACTCTCATATTTCTATAGCTCATTTTGTAGAAGTTTATCAAAAATAGGTTAATATGAGTTACATATTTACATTACAATATTTTAACTTTTTAAATTATGTATCAAATCAAAACCATTTTTAAACATTGATCCATGAAACCGTTTAAACATATCATATATCAATTCTATACAAAGTGCTGAATATCGACACTCAGTAAAAAGGTCTACACAGTGCAGAATATCGACACTCAATAAAAAGGTTTCAATCACGGTTTCCTCTTTTAGGATTCGTCATGTCTTCCGGTATGATCACCTTACAATCTCGATGACTCAGCATCACTTGCCCTAAACTAATGTTCTTTTCTCTCATACGAAGAATAAGGTACGTGTAATCTAAAACTTTTTATTTGTGTAATGTTGTAGTTTTATGTTTTTGTGTTTACACACGGATACCAAATTTCATGTTCATTGATTGATGAAAATTGAATGAACCCTTGCATATATATATAAATCGTTTCTTTTTTCTAGGATTTCGTGTGATTTCATTTTCATTCAAACAACTATCGTTGAACAAATTTTGATGATTGCAAATGAATTATAACGGTTAATTTTATCTTACGGTTTGCAAGGGATACTAATGTTGTTTGTTTTCAATTTTAGTTTAAATGTAGAAAAAAAAGCGCAAAATCATAAAAAAAACCTCCTGGAAATAAGCATAAGCGGCATGCATCAGCATGATCAATTTGGTACAATCTAAGAATACCACATCCATGCACAGAAGTACTAATTCTATATTATAATTTTGCAATGTTGTTTCAGCCTATGCTTTTGCTTGAAATCACTGTTTGTGTGGTTCTTAGTGTTTTTTCCCCAATTGTCTTCCTACTTTTTTCAGGCGAAGTTTCTCATTGATTTTCACAAGAGAACAGAGACTGACTTTTTTTTTATGCGTCTGGAAAAAACAAATTGATTTGTGTTATGGATTACAGTTAACTGATTTGTTTCTTGATCCGAATTTATAGATTGATTGATACAAATATCTATTTGTAGACCTTTTTATTGAGTGCTGATATATTATAAATGTAAATTGATACCTTAAAGATCACAACACCTTAGCAACAGTATTGGTAAATCTTGATTTAATATATAATGGTTAGTTACTTTTTTATTAAATATGCATTTGGAAACAACTAATTTATGATTGATAATGCCACATGCTTCATCTGGTTGAATTATATGACACAATCAGTTAGTAGATTATTGAAGTTTTAGGTAAATTCTTGATCCAACAGACTTATGTGAAGTTCTACCTAGACTTCCATAAAATAATGGAAAACTCTAGCCATGCATTTGTTTAGAATAGATTTTCTAGATAATATGTGACAATTCTTAATTGCTAAATGACGGAGCATAATGTTCTTTTTGATTTTGCCTTGATGACACATCTTGGTTAGTTAATCAATGTGCATTTAAATCTTGCTGCGGATTTTATTTTGGTCATGTTATCATGGAGCAGTAAAATAAATAATTGTTATGAATGTACAAAAGAATTGATGATGCTCTGTTATTTTTAGCACTTAAGCTCAAAACTACATGACTCAGAAGTTTGCACATACATCTCGATTATTGGCATATAATATTACTCTGGTAATATCTATGGAATAGTGCGTTTTTATGGCCATAATTCTTTTCCGTTGCTCTTTTTTTTTCTTCTTTTTTCTATTTGATAGATATGTGTGTTAACTGATTTTGTCATTCTAATTCTTTACTGTATTTACAATTTCAACATGTTAATAATGTGATTTTGTGGTCTATTTTTTCACAGGTTGTGTTTGAACTAAAATATTGATGTTTCTACGTGTTTATTCAGGAAAAAAAGTATGTGCAAACTTGGAAAATATAATAGAAAGTTATGCATGAAAGTAAAAAATGATTTGCTTAGATTAGTTTGTAAAAGTTTTTCAAGTTTACTGCATTGACTTTGTTTACCATAATATGATGTATGTTACACAACTTTTATTGTCATGATTCACCACTATACGTGGAATAACGTTTATTCATGTCATGATTCACCACTATACACTACATATAAGTGGTTGAAAGCATGATGTATGTTACATAACTTTGATTGAACTTAATGTCAGTTAATTATAATATCATTATTTAATTTTGGAATTTTTTCTGATCAACGATCATCATAACACCATTTTGCTACCAGTGTTGTCATGAGCCAAAAAATATTTTAATAGTATTACATTGTTTTCAGATTCTGTGTTCATTTATACTGATATATATCCAACAAAATTCCATCATGGGTATTTCAGTAGTATATCTGTATATGTCATATAATGATACCACATTAATTTACATTAGTTACCACACAAAGGATTGGTTTGATCTTATTCTAATCATGCTCAATAAAATTTAATTCCAATCATGCTAAATGCATGTAATGTTAATCTGTGATCCAAAAATGTTTCATTTCTCATATGATCCATTTATAGCTATTTTTGGCTGTTTTGCAATAGAATTGGTTATGGTCACGTGTTTTTGGATGTTAGCATTATCGTTAAGGTTTTATAGTTGTCATTGATTAAATGAAATAGTAATCCAGTATTTTGTTGTTTCTTTGTTCTTCATTCGCAGGAATTACTTGGTAGCCACTAATTCATCATGCTTTTTTGGCATGATTTATATGCAATTAATTCTCTTTAATTTTTTAATTTTTAGACAGACTAAACTGAAATGCTCCAGTTTTTGCAATAGTAACAATTTAGGCCGGTTTGTTTCATTTTTATTTTCCTTAGCTACGTTTAAAAAATGGGTTACAACACCTCACACATGGCTTTCAAGTTCATAGTCATTTCTATGTTTTTGATTTTGAATTCCAAGGTCCTGGTATTTTGTTAACATTACCACATTTTCTATTTATACATAACCATTTAATGAGCATATATATATAGATAGAATGATGTTACTTTTACAATTCAACCCAACAAATTGGCGGTGACTATACTTAGGAAAGGACGGTTGTTTGTTCCGGCAGCAACGTGCCGGGGCATAATTACTAGTTATAAGCCGTGATTTGTCTATTTATACTAATACACTAACTTATAAGCCCATACATTAACAGAATTAACTAGCTAGTCAACTCAATTAATGTCTAAGTCAACCCATGGTTCGTAAACTGATTTTGGGGAGACATGAACATAATAATATTACTCTTAACCTGTCCAATTACTCTTCCTCCACAGAATGAAAGCAAACAAACAATTCTTTGGGTCCTATTTGTTCTTATGTGGAGTTTGGTTAGAAATTGATTTGATCTATAAAAGTATTCAACCGATAATAGTCATTTGAAGACAAAAATACCATCCGTGTATCACAACTTCTTTGTCGATTCTGTTAACAGATTTAATGAGAAACCATCGTCGGTGTCCACATATTGGTATCACTTTATTAAGTCTATAACATCAAGAAGCATATACAATACTTATTAAGAAGCTTTTATGAATCCAGAGGATTCATGTACCAGAATTCATCATCTCTGAGATGAAACGTACAATTCAAGTACCGCCATCATAATATTTTCATGTTTTTTTATAAAATTTTTGAGATCCAAAATGATATTATAAATAACAAGGTGTTATTATTATATTTTCACATAAGTTAAGTTCTTTTTACTCCATGTGGTTTGTTCCTAATAATTATTTTGCTCCAAACTTTTCAAAATCATTATTTTTCTCCTTGTGGTTTGCGATCTGTCCCTATCCACTTCAAATTACTAGCAACGTTAATTTTTTTCCCCGTTAAATGAAGAGTATTTTCAACTTTTTGCACATATGGGTTAATTGTGCCATTTACTTAAACTATCACAGGGGCTAATTTTTGAAAACTGTTATTCAGGGACTGTTATGTAATAGTCTTTCTTTCTCTAAACCTACCATCGACACTCTAATCTTAATTGAGCACCACCTCCAAAACAACATGCCACCACCGGGCAAAACCCTGAAATCGATTGCAGATGGGTGCCTTGATTTGATTGCAAGTGGTCTAAATCTATACTAGCGATTGAAGCTTTATGTTCAATGTTGGTGGTATTTTCTAGCTCGTAGGTGGTCTGGATTTGATTTGCAGGTGGTCTGGATCTGAAACTCGCGATTGTGTTGTGGTATAAACGTTGTTATGGTGCACGGCGATGGTGTCGTGTGGTGCAGGTGGACGATGGTGGTGTCGTGTAGTGAAAGTGAATAGTGGTGGACGGCGATGGTGGTGGATTGAGTTTCGAAGGTGGTGTGATGGTGGTTGTCAGAATTGCTGGCGATGATGAAGAATTGAAGATGGTGTATGATGATGATTGTGGATGGATAATGAAGGTGATGTGTGATGAAAATGATGATGGATTGTTAGATGTTGACACATATAAACCTTGTTTTATAGATTAATAAACAACTAATTCTTAAACATGAAAAGACTAAAATGCTCTTACTTTTAACAGAAACAACCTAATGGTGTTAGCGGCTTGGAGCTAACGGAGATGGATTGCAAATCACAAGGAGAAAATACTGGTTTTGAAAAGTTTGAAACAAAATAGTTATTTGCATCAAAGCACATGAAGCAAAAATAAACTTAACCTTTTTCACAATCATCTGCTTGTATAAAATTTATTTGATCTAATTACTCGTAATGTGTTAAATCTTACAAACAAAAAGGATGACTTTTGATTATTTTCTTAGATTAAGGTCAAAACATGGAATTTAGGATAAACCTAAAGGACAAAAAAAATAATTTATATATTTTTTTAACAGCAAATATATATATTTATTTATCATTTAAACTTTGCTTGTAAGGAAAAAAGTAACACATGATATCTTTACAAAAATTGAGACAAACATACGTCGCTTTTCCTTTTCCCCATATTGATTACACCTTTCCAGCCACTTTTCTTTTTATATAAAGATGAGTTATTTAATAGATTCATCTCATATCTATACATACACCTAGTGTGTGTCTGTGTGTTTTTGAAAGTGAATCCATATGGAGAAAGATAATCATCAAGGAAACTACTGCTACTTCCACCCAGATGAAATCTTTGTAGGTGTGTGTCCCCAATGTTTATATGAGAGACTTATTGTAGTTGCAGCAAAACGGTGTCGTGGAGGTCTTCGTCTCTACACAGGTAACACCTGCAAATCTTCAAAACCATGCATGGTGGTTCCTAAGATGTTTGCAATCGATTATTTAATCCATCGGAAGACCAGGAAACAAAAGCTTCATCTTAAAGACGACGATGCATCCGCCAGTCAAGACGGTATGTATCCACTAATAATTAGCTAGTTCTTTGTTTACATTATATTTTTTAAAAATAAAAAGGCCGTCCTTTTTTTCATAAATAATTATATATCATCACTTTTGGTCCACCAATCTAGATATATATATATATACATATATATATTTGATTGAATTTATCTTAGATTTTTCTTTTGAACAGCTGAAATTATCTTAGATATAAACAATTGCTTTTCTTTAACTTTCATAGTATGTTAATTAAGCTAAACATGATGGTATTATTATGGATGGATTGAGCTGAGAGAACTTGGTATTTTAATTTTTTATACATGTTTATGTAAGATCTGAATTCAAAATTCAAAGGATTAAAGTGAAAAGTGTGAAACTTCTTCAACCGGAAAGCTGTATTCTATGCCTAAACGAATATGAATTTGAAAATGTTAATTTTTTTTATCATAAAACTACCCTAAACACAAAGGGTGAAACCTTAAACTAATTAACCTTGCTTTTTCTAGTCTCCACCCTCAAATGTTTCACTTTTTGTACGGGTTGCAACGTCAATACCCGCAAAGGTTGCATTGATGACATTAACACGAAGATCACTTCTTCCTAATAGAAACAAATTACCCATTATTATAGATTGAGATTTTGGTATGCATAATAAAACACTTAAACATTCTAAAACCGAAATAAGGATTGATAAAGGTGATTTAATTTATAAAATAACAAATACACCAATAAATCACACATAAAACATAGTGGTAATGATGTAGACAATAACTTTGGATTTTTTTTTCAATAGTATTAAGATATTGCTAAGGTGTCTCATCCTAACTAAACAGGGTGAATAATAGATATTTAAAAAAACTTTAAAAATTGATGTCTACAAAATATATATTTTTAAAATATAAACACATATCCATCTATTTTAGTACATCATCAGTACAACAACATACTTTCAAAGGGTATTGCCTTATGAATCAATGACAATGGGTTATGAACCAATTTTCTTTTGCGGTTTGTGTTTCTTGGTAAATTGTGGGGCATTTAACTTTGCACGCGTTTTCGTTTAAAGAAATGGGTTAAAGAAGGTAAAACTTGCCATTTATTTAGGTTTACATTAGAAATTAAGGTTAGGTTAGGTTAGGTTAGGTTTGGTTTGGTTTACATACGTGGACCAACAACGAACGAAAGTGTATCGTGGGAGTTGGTGCTTCACGGTTCAATATGATAGACTTAATTTTTCTTATTCATAATAACTATTAAAAAATATCAGAAATTAACACGCATGATGTGTCATAATCTAATAATATGAGGACTTATGTAGTTATGTGGCTATCACGCCACAAGAAATATTCAAAAGCTAGCTAGAAAATATATATTTAATGATTTTGAAAAACAAACTCACATGCCTACTGATTCACTCTTGAATCCACAATAGATTGTTGATAAGAACACTTGAATCTTACCACCAGATAGTGATATCATTTTATCAACACCTAACACCACCTTGATAACATTGGGTTAGAAATATTTTGATTTTATAAAATTAGATATTTTATTTAGGGTGGAGAGTCCTCCTTGAGTACCATCTATACACAACCAGTATAAAAATGTCAACTCAAATTACCTCACACTATCCTCAATATCGATAAAACAACCTCTCACCGTTATATGCAGACAAAAAAATGTCATCTCATACTTACACTACTCTCCTCTTCATTTCCCTCCTTTGAGGATCATCTAGTATAACCCGCATAAAGTAACCTAAGCCACTACCCTAAGGGGGAGTGGCGGTGTTGTTCCTGTGATGCCTCAATAAACCACATGAAGTACCTGCGGATGTCCCTCCACCCTTAAATCCATCCTTATATGACAATGTTAAACGACAAAAAATTTTGTTACATTAAAATATATTTATTAATATTCATCAACTATACCACCCTTAGAGCATTCACATTAGCTTTTTTTTATCCTTATTTGTATGTTTTTCAATTAAATAATACTTTTTATGTCTTTACAATTATTTTTTTCCCTCACAATCAATTTAAAAAACTATTAAAATAATATTATTTACCTTCATCTCTCATATACCAACTTCTTATCTTTACAACTTTTCCTAAATTTAAAAAGTCAACAAAAAATATCTTAAATATTTCTTTATCTCCTTCATTCACAATCACTTGCAAGTTACAACCTCATCTTAAATTATACAAACCACACTCACACAAATTATAAGAAACCAAATGTGAATGCTCTTATATGACAATGATAAACGACTTAAAATTTTGTTAGATTACAATATAATTATTAATATTAATTAACTAAAGTGAAAGACTAAACATATAAGATCTATATAACTTAGTGGTTGTTTGTCAAAATTGTGTCGAGCCATTAAGAGACATGATCGATTAAGATGTTGACTCTAAATTGGTTATCATGTTTCTAAAACTTAGACATCAAGAGGCTCCAAGAACTATTAAGATTTCTTCTAGGGGAACCAAACACACTCTACCTCTAATCAATTAAAAACTATTAAGAGGCTACCAAATAGCATATTAATGTACTCTATTCTATACATGTTAATATGTGTATTTCTTAGATGTGGATGATTGGAAAGTAGTTAATCTATTCTATACATGTTAATATTACGTTTCTCATCAGAATATATATCATAATTTATATAAATATCATATTTCTAGAAAATTGACATATGTTAAAAAACAAATCTCATATATGATTTTGCAACTTATTTCTAGAACTATGAATCTAAATTCGGCCTATTTGATTTTTGTTACTTTTTTGGGGATAAGAAATTATGATGGATTTAGTAAGATCCAAATTTCGTATCTTGTAAATCCCGTAGTCCCATTCGATGATTACGATACAATATTTATTGATTTCATACAAAGGAAATGATCGCCTCGATCATGACTATTTTGGAATTTCACAATATATATATATATATTAAGTGTAAATATATCTTATTCTATTATTAAATCACGTCATATTCTCTCCTTGCTTGCAACTAAACTCAACACCTCTCATCTAATAGGTAATAGTCTTTATCAAGTGTACTAGTTTCATATTAACCTATGGTAATGTATTAATATGTTAAATCATTAAATAATGTACTAATCTTAAAAACTTAAAAAGAGTGAAAATGTCTAGTTATCCTTAATAATACAGTTTACATTTATATATTTAATTAAAGTGTAAAAGGAATCGATATATAAAAAGTTGTATAAGTCCCACCGAAAGCAAATATAGTATAAATTTAGAAGTAGCATATGTTTGTTTAAAAAAAAAAAAAAAAGTTTGACCAAAGGTCCACTCTAACACGGTGATAATGCAAGTATTCATCGTATTTCACACAAAGTTTGAGTCACTTGCGTCAAAATTAGGACTATTTCGGCAACCCGGAGCTCAAAAGCTTTAAAATTAATACTTATCTTTTTAGTTTTAACACATCAACTCTTTTTCCTATTTTAAACTTTGCAAAAAAAAAAAAGAGAAAAAGAGAAGGAAAAATAAAAAGTAAAGGTGCCGATAAAAAGTACATTCTTAATTCAATTTACGCGTGGGAAAGATCAAGAAGATAATTGTCATCGACGAATGATTTATATCCTAAGTGATTAGAAGTAGGTATGGACTTGCGTATCTCTCTTTAGAAGGTCTCAGGTTTAACTCTTATCCAAAGCATAATTGGTCTGGGTATTCATGTAATGGGAGAAATTACATATCAGATAAAGGCCACCGGTCGAACCTGAGGATGTGAGAAGCTTTACGAGTTCCATCCGGTTCCCGCTTATCTAAGTGTTACGGTCTCACGAACGTCAAGAAAAAACGACACTGGCTACATCTTCTGACTACACATGAGATCATCTGCTTTAAAAAAATATATAATTGCCATCGAACATTAATTGTGTTCGCAATCAATTAAAGTCAAAGACTTAAAATATGCTCATGAAGGAATATCTTTATGCCCTTACCTTAAAAGACTAATAAATATAGATTTCATCATATATATATATATATTTGTATAATCTTTATTAACTACACTTGAGGAGTTTGTAACGAATTACATCTTTTTAATAAAAGTCCATTAAATCTTGATATAGGTGAGTCTAAACTAAAATACTCTACTTTTTAGTTTTTATGATTAAAATTTTTCTATTCTCAGCTCCTTGGAAAGTAGTGACTCTAAGACCCTATGGTATACCCCATCGATGGGGCTTTTTTTATGTGAATCACGCCCAACACACCGCCCCCTCCAGCGTGGCTGAGGCGTGAAATATTTGATTTACTATGTTTAAATGATATTTTGGTTTCATAAAGTTTCAAATTTCATAGGAACTTTACTTAATGTTACAAAAACATCACTTAAGAATTCTAAAAGTAAACATGCAGGCTTCGAATTTATAGATGTTTATTGTATAGAGAAAAAAAAATACATTAGGAGTACATGCCGTGTTGAAGATATATATGGTATATGATCCCACCAGAATATACACACCTATGAGCCAAGTAATTACTTTGTCCAATATGTTGATGCACGTATTCTAGAAAACAACTATGGTGTTCTTAAATCCAAATGCCTATAACCGACTAGGTTCACATTCTAAGAGCACTATATATCCACTTTGATTTAAAACCTTGAAAAGTTACTTAAAAATCCTGAAGAACTCACACTATCTTTAAATCTACTCATACTCATAATTTACATCATATGTGTACATGGACGGAGCTTAGTAAAAGCCAGAGGTGGTCATGGTTGAAATTTTTGTCCGGAAATTTTTATGTATATATACCTTGGTCTCCCTCAATTTTTGGAAAAGATTCCCGACCCGTTAAATGTTTTTGGTAAAGGTTCGCTACTGCATATGCACATTGAGTTTTGAACACTCAATCTTAGTAAGACAAAGAAATTCAACATCTTGCAACATTTAGGCCAGATACAAACTTGGTTTATTATAACTCGGCAAATTGAATTTTAATAATCTCAACTTTGACCAATTGGCCTGTAATAATCGCAGCTCGGGAAATTGTTACCAACAGTCCAAACTTTTATATTATTTACTTGTAGCAGTCCCTAACTAACGGAAGCTAACTCCGTTAGCATATTGCTGACGTGACACAATGCTACATCAGCAAATTCGTGCCACGTCAGCATGCCACGTCAGCAAATTCGTGCTATATCAGCATGTCACGTCAACAAATCTTGCCACGTCAGCAAATATTGCCATGTCAGCACTAGGTTAACAGAGTTAGCTTCCGTTAGTTAGGGACTGCCACAAGTAAATGATATAAAAGTATGGACTGCTGTTAACAATTTCCTGAGTTGGGATTATTACAAGCCAATGGGTCAAAAGTTTGGAGTATTAAAATCCAATTTGCCTTATAACTTTTGAATGTATTATGTCACGGCAAGACTGTTTAGAGAAAATTTCTATAAAAACATGTAATTATGAGTGAACCGATACGTGATTTAAAATAAAATTATGATAAGTTTCTAGGATTCATAAACTAATATATTTGAACTTTAGTAAAAAACCTCAGAATTACTTTAACTCTCTTTTTGTATCTGTATCATCAAACCATTAGATACAAATGATTTATACAATTTTTGAGGTTTCATTATAAAATTATTTGTTATAGAATAAACAAGTCCTTGTGTAGGTGTGTATTTGTGTATACAAAACCTTGGTCTTTAAAAAATAATATCTAATTTCTTTTTGCTGTTTTAGCGTTTTTGTTGAATTGGAAAAGGTTAAAGGTAACCATACAAGAAGGTGGGTGATGTGGGGTTACTATTATTTAATTTGACACCACATGGCTGTTCTGTTTTCTTTTTCTATAATTCAAACAACCACTTCCAATTTTCCACCTTTCCAAATTCTACAACTCATCAACCATTATTATTTTTTAATCATAAATTAGATTTTATTAATCTCAATTTTGATCTATTAGCTTATAATAATCCCAACTCAGGAAATTGTTGTCATAAATCCCAACTTTTATATCATTTACTTGTTACAGTCTCAAACTAACGGAAGCTAACTCCGTTAGCGTATTGCTGACGTACCATTATGCCATGTCAACACGCCACGTCAGAAAATCTTGTCATGTCAGCATGCCACGTCAGAAAATCTTGTCATGTCAGCATGCAACGTCACCGGTATGCTAACGGTGTTAAGTTCCGTTAGCTGGGAATTGTCACAAGTAAATGATATAAGAGTTAGGACTGATGTTAACAATTTCCTAAGTATGGATTATTACATGTCAATAGGTCAAAGTTAGGATTATTAAAATCCAATTTGCCTTTTTTAATTTATTTTTTTTTTTGTTCTGTTATAGAATTAAAGCTTATTTCTTTACTAAAAAGGTTATTTTGTAAATCCACAATTGGCTCATATATATTATTAAATAACTACAATTTAGGTCTATGTTCGCGCTTTAGTTTGTTACATAATGACTTGTATTTTAAGTTTTTAACGAGATTATCTTGAGTAGCTAGCTCACGAGTGAGGTTTTGATTCGCTTCCAATAACCACTTAAATTTACTATCAGAAACCACATAATTTGAAGCACGGATCAATTCATCACTTAGACTCAACGCTCCTAAGAGAACGAGTCAAGCAAGTTCTGCTTGTATTCTTAAATTTGATTAGGGAACTATGTTAGTAATAACCTCATATTAAGTTGAGCTGATTCATCTTTTTATGATTTGTATTTCTTTTTTTATAAAAGAAAGTCTCATATAACTAGTAATAAGTACGTGTCTAAACTACTATTTCTCAAGAACGATTTTATTAATCAATTTCTTACTATTTTTTAACGGTAAACTTTTTTTTTCACTCATAAAGATACAGAAGAAATATATATCAAAATATAAAAAGCTATTGAAACACGCAAATTTAAATAAATTTAGATACTCTCTTTCACTCGTATTCAATATAAAAAAAATAAAATGGTATGTTTTACTAGCTACGGTTGTAAACTTGAAATACGAAAGTTGGATAGGTTTAACTTAAGAGAATTTGTGTTTGATTTGTACGGAGCTTGAGCTAAGCTCCAAATGTATACTAAACAAATTACATTTTAGGTTGAGATTGGCTATAACTAGTTAAAGATTAACTTAATCCAAAACATTGTGTCCAAGTTTGTTATACACATAACCAGCAATGCTATAAGACTATCCGGTGTGGGGGCTGTATGGGGGCTGTATGGGGGGCTGTATTGACTGCCACGCAGGAGAGAGAAAGAGTAAAGAGAGTGAGTAAAATGATGGAA
>WOUH02000028.1:2079002-2099511 GCA_009936405.2 Stevia rebaudiana | reverse complement strand
GTTACATTTGGATCCTTTGATTTGGGTTAATCATAAAATGGTTTATGAACTCTTAAAAACAAGTTTTAAAACTCTAAATATCCGCTGCGTTTCTACATTTTAAATGGTTAAAATGACTTTGATAAACTTGTTAAAATCCAACATAATCATCTCCTTATTGGATATTCATTTAATTAAACTAACAAAATTTCTCGGTCTAATTCATTTATATATTAAATGAATGAACGTAAACAAATTTTTGCAAAATAGTTCAAAGAGTGTTAACCGTTTGTTGAACGCCTATTTCGTTCACAACTCCACTACTAGTCTACTAGTGTCTTCTCCACTCACATTCATGTATAAAAACATTAAAAAAAGTGGATATAGAGTTTCAAGTACCACCACAAAAAAGGGAATGAGTTTGGTTTCTAAAAAAATGAGGAATGAATATATAGAGAAGGGGACACGAAATGTTCACGGGAAGGCTCGGTGCCGACCTTCTCCCGATCGAGAACACCCCCCTCTCCCGGTTTCCGGGTGGGGAGAGACCAATCCGAGCTTTACCGATCGCTCATGGGAAAAAATTCGGCCGGGGGGGAGGGGGGATCTGACCGTTAAGATTAGAAAAAAAAATTATTTAAATCATTTATACCGCCCTAAATACTCGGTCATTTTACCATTTCAAACACACCAAAATCTTTTTTTTCTCTTTTATTCACATACAATCTTAAATCTTTTAATAAAAAATGGAAGGTGGGTTCATCACGTGGTGGTTCTTCGCGAGGCGATTTTAACAAAAAAATTCTAAAAACCGCGTCCCAAAAAGGTACAAACACCACAAAATAACCTGTTCAACGCATCCGGGTATCAACCATAACCTCAATCTCCACAAATGAATCAACCACCTTTCAAGGTTTACTTTTTACTTTATCAAGAATTTTTTTAATATCGTTTTTTTAATTTTTTTAGTTGTGACAGTGGAGAATAATGAAAAGGAGTGGGGTAACTCCTTCGTCACATTAAAAGATATGAAATTAAAGATAAGAAGTAAAAGATATTTTCCTTTGTTTTAAGTATTAAAAATGTAAAAACATATGAGGTTAAAACTTGGTTGAATGAAAGAAAAGAAAATGTTTTCCTTTCTTTTCTTTTTCCATTGAGTGTGGCAGTCATCATTACTGACGGACTCGTGATTGCAAGTTAAGTTGGTCTTCGAATTGATATTTTGATGCCCTGTCACCTGCTACACAAATTAATTGGCTGACTGTACAACTTTCTTTCATTTTCATTCACGAGCCCTGCTTATTTTTCGGTCCTTTCTCACCAGTAACAATTATTCAATTTTTTATTTCCTCTTTGGTGTAATGCTTTTAAGTTTTAACAAAGTTTTTATTCGGTAATTTGTTTATTTTTAAAAAGCTATTTAATATATCTTATTAGTTTTCATAAAAAATAATCTTAAGCTTTATATTTATATATAGTTTTCCTTTTTTTTTTATGTTTTTTCAATAAATCTTCCTCTAACCCAATAATATTATACGTTGTTGGTTGTATTCTATTTTGTTGTATTAGATTTTGTTTCGAGCCAGTTTTCTATTGGTTCTTGCCTTCTTGGGCTGATTTATTTTTATTAAAACCCTTTTTGCAGTAAAAAAAAATAGTTAAATGCATGAAATTGGGTGCAAAATTTGATTCAAGTAGTACATTTTGACAACAAAAAAGTTATACGATATTATTTAAGTTTTCAACCAAGTTAACAAGTTATTACCAAAAATCAGGGTACGTATGATTTAGACAAATTTATAACTTTAATATACATAAATTAGTATAATAACTTGTTAATGTATTTTTTATAATTTTAATATACCAAAACAGGTATGGGACTTTTTATGTAAAATAAAAAAAATGGTTTCTTAAAGTATTAACCGTTTTTAAAAAAAAGGCTACTTGCTAAATGTAGATCAACCTACAAAAAGTGGCTTTCAAAAATAGTTACTTCAAAGAAATAATATAGCTTGTGTCATTGTTCAAAGACATATTCATACACAAACATTACTAGTTTTGTTCTCATCTTATACAATAGTATGCACTAGCACAATTTCACAATGATTTGATAACTCACAAAGCATATCTTGTCATTCAAATAAAAAAGCAATCCTAGAGAGAGAAAGATGGAATACACCATTTGAAGAGTGAATTTTACACTAGAACTAGAATAGTTAATTAGCAGTTTTATTACATAACAAATTCATAAACAACATAGACTTATGAGATTAAGAATAACCTAAAATTAATTAGGCTAACAGCCAGAAGTCCTTATGCCATCTTGTGCTAATCAGATACCCACCGATCCCTTTACTCTGCTTTCGAACCCCGATCGTTAAACATTCAACCCGCTTGATGCATTGTTCCACAAATTTCTCCGTACTACTCATCCCGCCCAAACTAAAAATTAAGAAATAAAATTAAAAGATTAAAAATTAAGACGATAAGTTATCAGAAATGAATTTTTATTTTACTAAAGATATTGCATTTAAAAAAGGTACAAAACTTTCTTGTGTTGTTTTGTCACTGAAGGACATATTGATGACTACTTTGATACTATTAGGACAAGACCTTTTCATTTGATATGAGGAAAAAGAAAGATTGTTATAAAGTTCGAAAACGACACAAATTGAAGCTAAAAAGTTTAATCTTTAACATATTGTTGAAGATTCTGAAAATAAAATTTGCTATTTGATTTGTCTGCATTACTGTGAAAGACAAGATTTTGTCAGCTTTTCCATTTCTTTCAACTACCTCATCAACACCAACTAAACTTGAACTAAACATAGATTTTTTTAACAAAAGATTTATTGTCCGAAATTTCTAAAAAATAAATATGGCTAATGAATTATAATAATAAACATAACTGCAATTTATAAGATAAAGAGAAGATGAATAATAACACTTACATGACTGGTTTAGTATTAATGGGTCGCTTTGAAGTTTTAAAGTTCAAACCACTAATTCATCAAAATGAAAAGAGTAATTTGACCATATTTTTCTAAACTTGTTTCATTTTCAGTTTATAGTTCCAAATCCTGATAACAAATTCATTATCTCATAAACACGATGCAATTAAAGCTTAAAGATCTGCAAATCAAATAGCAAAACCCCCTAAAAGGCTAAAACTAGACTCACAGTGGTTGAGTCTAATCCAACAAAACACAAATAACTCAAAGATTAAAACTGAAAGAGACGAACCATCGAAGAATCGGAGATGAATTCTTTTGTCCCAAAACAAGAACCGACACTTCCAGCTTCTTCACTTGGTTCACAACCGTTTCTAGCTTTGGTCCTCCTTGTATCACCAATGCTTCCACTTCCACCTGCTCACAATTTCAATTTCATTTCAAAAACCTAAATGTCATAATGAAAATCAATCAATCCATCATGTTAAGTCGATAAATTTGGGGATCTGTCATCGGTTATCGATACCGCCAAAATCGACGTTAAATTAGATCGAAAATACTGAAACCATAAGCCATTTTACCTCCGGTTTACAAGCTTTACAAAGAGTTCCAAGCGAGGTGACCAATGAAGACGAAGCATGAGTTTCCTTGTTGAAATTGGAAGCAATCTGAATCTCTAAAAGAGTGAGCATATCTCCTTGATTAGCAACATGCGTTAGTGCCCACAACATCGCGTGTTTGGAATGTATCGATTGATCAACAACAACCATTACTCGTTTCCTGTTCTCCGTCATCATGGAACCGCCATTGGAGCCGTACATCCCAACGTTTTCCATCTGCTTCAAATGAGTATCAGTGTCATTGCAGGTGTATCTCTTTGATGTCAATTTCCAGCCTTCTTTTTCACTGAGTTGCCTGAGAAACGATGACTCGGAACTCGGCATTGTGGTGAGAGTGAGAACTCAGTCGGTGCAGAAATCGATAGCAGACAATTTAGTAATCACTTGGTAAAAGGATAGAGATAGTAGATAAATTTGAGGACGGGAAAAATCCAAAATTTATATAGCGGGGTTCAAGGATGGGGGCCTCAACTCATTCCCAAGGCTCCGTCCATCTTTTTCACCCTTAAAAATATTTTTAAATTTACTAATAATATTTTATTAAATTAAAATAATAAAAAGTTGAAATTTAATCCAAAACGAATAAAATTATATAAATCCAGTTCGAAATGAGATTTCATTAAGTAAAACAAAAACACAAGATAATATCTTCTTAGCAACATTATTTTGGTCTATGATTTTTTAACTTTCAGGTATTCTATCTAGAACACGTCTGTAGGTGCAAGGCTAGCCCAGGTTTTCATGAAACTTGCCAAAGACGACTTTTCTTTTTAATATTCCTGGCGCACCAAGGGTGCTTATATAAAATGTATACCAATGGCTAACCACTACACCCTTTAACATATTTAGTGATTGTGTCTTTCACCGGACCTTTCAAATTCTTGCAATGTGCAAGCAATATAGCTCATTTGAACCTCTACGCACACAACTATCAAACAATATTTCCAACTTTACGATGATAACTTATATCCAAATATTACACCAAACTCTACGAGTACTACCCATGATTACAATGTTCTAATCCAGCATCAACCATGGTACATAACGTGCATGCTAGGGATTACAAACAAACCAATGTGGGTATCAAGCCCTGACCCTATAGGTATATCTTCCGCACTATATGTGTCTCCAACCCATACCTTCTCGAGTCTTAATTATTTAATCAGATTGTTGTGGGTTTTCAATCCACAACCTCCACTTAGGGTGCATGGAGTGCCTGCGAGTAGCCTCACGAGTACCATCTTACCTGCGCGGCAACACAGTTGCAACCCTTGCGGATAGGGTGCGGGTAATTGTTCAGCGCGTACATGAACCCATTCAAGGGTTGCTGATTCAAGCTGTTCAACGGCTTGTTTTGGTAGGGCCAATTTTTTAGGGTAGAAGAGGATAGGGATGCCCTTAATTTATCAAAGTTCTAGTAGATGAGGGTTGCACTCCCTTAACCCTTTGCCACTTAACCGGACTATGTTGTTACCCGCTATCTGAGTAATTGTAGTGATGTGAGACGGGTAACCCACCATAGACACTTCTCTAACACAATAATTGAAATTTTACTAGTAAATATTTAACATGAAAAAAAAATATTATGTTTTAAGAGTATTATACGACTTATAAGAGACCAATGCATACTTCATCGTTACTACACGTTTGGCTCGGCACAAATTCTTGAAAGACTTTTTAACTTAGTTTATATATATATCGAATATCTCTAAAACCTAGAACTTTATCCTTAACAAAAATAACAAACGTGAAACAGGTTCACTTCTCCAAACTCAAATCTAAGAATATTTAACAATGTACATACAGAAGTTTAAAAAAAGTTATGATGAATGTGCTAACTTGGCTAAAATGACCATATCTAATATCTTAACATCAAGAGTCTCATCCACCTTAACGATACCGTCAGTGCCGTCAACCCCAATTAGCTTCCCGGTTAAACCGCGTTGAGCACCACCCATTATCTTAATCTTGTCAGACTTTCGTGGGACCACCACCTCTATCTCGTTAGGGTTGGCAGTGATTATCTCACCATTTCCACTTGCACCAAGAGCTACTCGACATGCCCCGTCCTAAATGCAACACATATTTATACATTATTTAAAAAAAAAAGATTATAATATAATACGATGCGTATAAAAAAGGCACATACCAAAAGCACTTCTCGAATAACACCAAGGGAAGCATCTTCACCAGACCGGCGTACATTTACCAATATACCCGGTAGGAACCATGGACCGTCATGATCACCACCTGCAATGCAAAAACCCCTCAGTCATCAAACATTGTTGATCAGAAGTAGTCTACGACTATAGGTGTAAACGAATCAAGCCGGCTTGCGTTGACTAGCTAAAAGCTCAAATCAGACTGAGCTTAACCAAGCAAACTCGAGTAAGGTCACGAGCCTAAACAATCATACTATTTCTATTATCTTTATTTAATATATTAATATACATTTTACATAACAAAATATATTATTTATAGCACTATGATAGAAAAAAACCTAATAATACATACTATGGTATATATATATTATATATATAAGTATATAACTTTTACAAATTACAATTATCAATATATACAAATATTTATAAAAACAAATAAATTAATAATAAATAACTAAAAAATCAAGTCGACAGCCAAGATCAAGCTTGAAAACTAGTTACAAGCCGACCTCAAGTTTTGGATTTAGAGCGTGAAACGAAGCAAGCTCAAGCTCGGCTCGACTCATTTGCACCGTCTACGACAGTCTGGACCGGTTTACAAAACGACAATTCAAACCAGCCAGGTTGACAGTTTGAACCAATTTATTTTTTTTAGATTTTAGTACTAAAGTTTTAAGATGACCAAACCCAAACATCCAACTGGATTCAGTAAAACCTTTTTCGTGCGTTTCAACGGTTTAACCCCTAACCAAAACTAGTCTGTCAACAGACTTTCTTTAGCATCTCATAAACAAGTAAACGTTGGTATATAAATAATAACTGAAAGTTGAAACACACCTATTACAGGCGACATCATATCCAAACCACCACCACCAGGAGTCATTGGTTGACCACCAGGAGTACCAGGTAAATATGCTGAACTTGGTGTCATAGGAGGCTGCCCACCAGGTGTAGATGGCATGTATGGGCTTGGAGCATTTCCTGTAGTAACATAATACTAAATTATTATTATTATAATAATAAGTTGTATTAAATTAAAAGAAATGTATTATTGGTTACCATAGGTGGGTGTAATGTCGCGTGGTGTGCCAGCTTCACTGTAACTCCCACCAGGAGTGTTGGCCCATCCTGAACCGGGAGTCGGTGCTTCGTATGCTCTTGATCGAGGACTTCCCGGCTGCATCATGCAACATATAAAATAATTAATTATACAAATTATAAACATGTGTTTATCATGTAAAGATTTTGATTTAGGATGTAATGACTCTCACCTGATACTGAGGACTTGATCCCCAAGAACCAGGGTTTCCATCTTCCCAAGAATCCCTAAAATAATACCATCATCAAAATAATATTACATTACTAGTTTACTACTTCTAACCATCACAATATCACATAAAGTATAATCATTAACCTGTTAAAGTTGCATCTTAACTAAAAAAAGAAATTCAAACCTTGGAGGACTCATTGGTGCATATGGATTCCATGCTCTGTCTCGCATAGGCGTCCTCATGCCATCATGAATAGGCGTTGCTGAAGGAACATTGAAACACATTATTAAAATATATATTACATAAACACAAAAATGAGAAATCCTTTGATATATAACAATCATTAAGAAATAAGTAGTAATAAAATTCACAAAACCAACCTCCAGCGTCTCTCATAGGTGTCTGGTAAGGATGAAGTGGGGTTCGTGAAGGATGCATAGGCGTCTCGCTTCCGGAGCCATACCTATGTGTGTCACTGGTAAAGAAAAAAACAGTTAGGTAAGATATTTATTATCTTTTTTATAATTTTTTAAGAATTAAAAAAGATAATAAGGAAATGCATTTAGGGTTTACCGATACGGTGTGGTAACATTGACACTATCAGAGATGTGAGTGCGATCGACCGTAACAACCTTCATTTGCGACTCCAATTCAATCCGAACTGATGTTCCATGAACATCAACAACCCGACCCTTGTATCCTTTGAAGGGACCCATTCGAATTTTTATAACTGTTCCAACTAAAGAATCTTTCCCTCCTCTTCCACCTCGGTGTCTCCCAGCAGCTAAAATTCAAAATATATTTGATTTTCAATTAGTCGAAATATTTTGGTAAAAAAAAAAAGTAAAATACGAATGTACAACATACGTAGTGGTGGGCCGCCTCTACCGGGAGAATTAGGGAACCGAGAGGGATTTCTGAACTGATTTACTCTTGATGACAAAGGATTACCCTAAACAAGTATACAAAAGCACCAAATTATTATCCATATGGAAGATTGATAACCATGCATATATTACTTTATCAGATAGATAGTGTAACATTTATAAAAGCATTACAATTGTGATAATCAACGACAGTTATTTATAAAAGAAGCTATAAGCAAGCAAGTGTTTTAGACTTATATGATAGCTCAACACGACTTGCTCTGTTTTAACTCATACAAAACATTGCTAATTTTGAGTTGAGCTAGTCTATGTTGACAACTTGCTGATTAAATGATGATGCAAGGGGTAAAAACAAGAAAAAGGGAAGTTTATAGAATCAGATTATACATACATTTCTATTGCCATATGCACGAGAACCACCAACCAACACACACGACTGAGATTTAGCACAAATAAACCCTGCATGCTCCAAATGGTGGCGATCGTATATAAACAAGATTCCTCTGTTAATATGTTCAACAGGACCTTGTCGCCCCTATGTAAATAAAAACAAAATATCATACTTAGAGAAGACAAAACTTATATAGATGTATATATATATATATATATAGAGAGAGAGAGAGAGAGAAAGAAACTAGCCTTGCATGGACCCTCAATAACTTTAACCACATCTTTCACAGATATTGTTTCCTTATAATGATCTTGAGCAGATACTTTCCTATCAATTTTGTATTTAATATCTCTTAACCTAACAAGTACAACCTCCGCTTTATCTGCAACACCCTTCAGAACCTATAAAGAAATACTAGGTAAAATAATCAAACAGTTTTACTATGACACGTCGATATATGGCAAAAGCAGCAAATTTGTTCAAAAAAGTCATTTTTATAATGAACTTATTGGCACCGTAATGAAAAAAAAAATCTTATTTTATATGATATAAGTCTAACTTTTCAAGGAAAATGATTTAAAAAATATATGCATTCACAAAACACTGTTGGCGAATTTCCACCATTTAAATGTCAGTTAACCAAAATTGCCACCTCTAATGGCTAATAGTTAATCTAACAAAACCAACCTGAAATGCTTCGCTTTCTACGCGTATGATCACACCAAAGTTGGAATTACTGCGGAAAAAACAAAACATATAAGATACTAGGGCTAACAAAGTATTATAGAATCTGGAATCTGTATAAGATTAATGCATACTCAAGTTGGACAAGGTCATGGAGCTCAAAATCCCCAATTTTAGTGATGCCAGATGTCACTTCAGAACTCTCCACAACATTGTCAGAGAAAACTCGTAACTACAATAAGAAGTATGTCAGCAAACAGCATTTAATAAGAGATTTGAAGTGAGAATAATATCCAAATAAAACTTACGACTTCCTTTGTGGTATCTGACACCAAGTTAACTAGATGCCCGTTGACAGTTACAACCATTCCAGTCACACCTTCTTGTGTACCAGATACAACTTTCACATGATTTCCTGGTTCAAAATACTTGCACAGCTCTTTTTCACTTACAGCAAGAGTTGTCTGTTAACCACAAAAACTATGAATAACAGATAAAGTTAAACTAAGAGTTAGTTACACAAATGGTAACTTTGGTTTGCAGAAAGAAACACGTTTGGGTAACAAGGGCTTAAAAGTAACATATATGGGTTCTATGTTTTCAAATCAGTAACAACTTTGGGTATTAAGGCTAACTTTTGTTAAATTAAAGTAAAATGACCAATTTACCCTTTGACTTTTTAAATAGTCAAATTTAAAGGATAAAAAGTCTATATAACAATTTGGTCATATGACCCTAATTTAACATAAAAGTTGATAGAAGTTAGCCTTAATACCAAAACTAATTACAAAAACGAAAGCATAAATCCAAACCTGGTAGTCTGGTACATTTTACAATAAATCACAAACCACATGGACCATCTGTGTAATTAACTTTTAAACTAATTAGGCGAATAGATACTTATAAAATAAGTCAAAAGATGCCTAAAGTGTCCTCAAATTCTTAAACAGCCTTATTTAAACAGAATAACCCTATCCTTTTTGCCAATATTAAAATACGAAACAAAATTAAAAATAGAATAAAATAACTTACTAGAAGTCCTTTTGCATTTGGTTTAATATGAACGGTCCCTTCTTCAACTTTCTCAACCCAACCCTTTAGATTTTTAAGGTCTCCCTTAATAACAATAACTCTATCACCCTTCATAAAATGTCCTTTTTTTCTGTTAGCAAACAATTTTGACAAATTACCATTATCATTATCCGCATTCTCTATAGGGTGAAACTTTTCAATTTCATCAAAACTTGGCTGTATGTTTTGAGTACTTATTGACTTCATTGATACAGTCTTGTATAACAAACCATCTTTGAACATCATGCCATTTATGTTTTCATAGTAATCACCCGTCATTGGATCACGCCTACGCTCAACACGGATATGCATTTCTCTAGAAAAAATATAATCAGACAGAAGATTAATATAACATTGTAGATGTCAAAGAAGTAAAAACAATATAAATAATGATAATAATTAAAAATCATGATAATAATAAGAATAATAATCAACCAACCTAGCCTCGTCAACATTCATAAAGCGTGGGGGAGGGGTAAAAGCCTTCTTTTTCTGAATCTCCCTACCTTCCTGAAATTGGACGCGACAGCACAATTAACTTAATGGCGATGTAAATGGGTTGATTAAGGTTATACCTAATGGGTTAAAATTTGTATCAAAACTAGCTTAGAAGCAATATGATATGAAGTAGCTCAAAGTAAATAATTTAAAACACGCGCCTTCCTAAATGTTTTATTAATATGTATATACAGACACGTTCATTTCAAACCAATATGATATTGGAAACATTCGAGAGCCACATAAGCAAATATATAAAGCACTTCAACTATCTCTCTCTAAACTTCAATTTTATCTCCTCCCTCCTAAGCTAAGTATGCATATATTTGTGCATATCACAATTTTTATAAGTAAATCTTAATGATATTGAAATTTGAACTAGTAACTTTATATGATGAAAAGTAGAACAGTTAATGCAACTCTCATAGTTCTCAACATATTATCGGTTCTGGAATGAACGTCTCCATTTATATATAGTATACTAATCAAAATAACATAAAATTTTATCACACTTAACTAGCTACATAATTTCTATATTTGGACAAATACAGATCTGAGCAATGATCTTAGAATAAAACAGATTTACAAACTAGCATGTAAAAGCTTTAATATAATAATATTTACATGATAAACACAGCAACACAACTGAAAAACAAAACTTAATCGACATACCAATTTGTTTGCCAAGGCTTGTAGGTCAATTCTTGGAATCAATTTAACTGTAACTCTCTGCCTCACGTTATCCACATCCACAACCTACACAAAATAATATATACATATAAATTAATATGGTCACTTTACTACTATAATAAAATATTTGGTTACCTGTGCAAGATCTCCTTTGTAGGTTCCAATTTTCATTCTGACCCATGTGTCCCTGGTAATATCAATTGCTTTGCTCTCAACTGATAGCACATCTGTCATTTCCTTTATAGGGACCAACAAAATCTTGGTGCCAGTATATATATTACGCATACCCTTGCAAGCCTGACAGTTACCGAAAATACAAAACAATCATAACAGGGTTCCCAAATAACTGTTTTCTTTTTTTTTTTAATAATTTTTTAAAGAAGTCAAAGTTATAAGTTCGAATTTAGTATTTTGAAGTTAAACCCAAAAAACAGTTAACTGATCAGTTATTCACCAAACCAAGTAACTGTTTTCTAATTATTAGTTAAAATACATAAAAAAAAATAATAATAATAATAAACAAGACAAAGTTTAAGTTCGAATTTAGTATTTTGAAGTGTTAAAATATTCAGTTTCTTGATTAGCAACCCTCTGCGCAGCCATTAAACCAGTAAGCAGACTAAATACTGAAAATTCTTTAAACTTGGTCAACCTAAAAGACATACTTCTTTCACATGTGCTTCTTTATCAGCTTCAATGTAGATATAATTCTTCAAATGATCAAGGGCAATGGCGGATCTAATCTGCAACTCATTACCTCTGTCAACACACTTCTGCATTAGGCAAACAGCCACCTCTCTCTCATGGCCAATCTATCACATAATAACAAAAACAGAATCACATAACAAATTCCAAATACAATAGTAACATTAGCAAGTTGATTATCTGTTTCAGATTAAAACAGGTCATTTAAGTATGTGTCTGTTTCTTCATGTATTATTGATGCATCAAGAAAAAAGAAAGGCTTGATATGCATTATATTTTGAAAAAAGTCAAAAACTTCATCCCATTTGACCATGTTCTCCTATTGGCTATTAGCGTTGGTAAAAGATATTATTAATGACAATGAAAGGCTATAAGTCATACCGCACATTTGACCATCCACAACTTTGGATCACGAACAGATGGCAATAAAGCTTGTTGCTCAACTTCAGTGCCATCATCATCATCATCATATTCGGTACGCGGTCTAGCAGTATACCTCTCCTGAATAATTCTTTCAAGAGCTTCAACATCTTCTTGCTCATCTTCACGTGGAAGCAAAGGACGCCGATGCATCCTTCTTGCATCCTCTTCATCGTGTGGATCCACTCGGTCATTTACTATAAAATCTGTATAGCAAACCAATTCCAACAACATCATAAATAGAAATAAATAATGAGTAATGATTTGTAACAAATAACCAGAAAGACCTTATAATATATGAGTATTTGAGAGCTTTAACAACATAATGAAACCATTGACTGCATTCAAACTTACACTCAGGCATCAGCATTAGAGAACCATGGCAAAACTCTACCTTTAGTTATATTCTTCAGTTTTTTAACTATATGCTGCCAAAATAAACTTTTTTACAACCTCTTACTAAAAGTGCCTTTGATCTGTGTGGGTTCTGTCTTATACGCATATATTGGATTCAAATTCATACAGCATATCAAAAAGCAAACAAAGATGTCACAATATAAGTTATATGTACAGTCCAACAGATAGAATCTAAGATGTAACTAAACTAAAAGGATCAAATGTTTTACAGCCTCTTGTATAAGCAGATCACTGCATCTTGTTTCCCTCAATATAGACTAACTACTCAAACAAAAAATACTTCAATCTCAATTATTTACTTCAAATTTACCAACATTTATTCTTTGTTTACATCCTTAAACACATTTTATAAAAATTAAAATAAAAACATGTACTTCAACCTCAAACATTTGCCGCCACCACATCAACATATATGCATGCCTACTATACTTAAAACAAATTATAGGGAAGCGACAGGTAAATGCTTAAAGCACAAAACTTTTTTAGTTTCAAGCAATCAATAATTTCATTAATCAGGTAAGACTTAAATGGTAAATGAATCAACAAATTCATCCTTGCAGCTTCAAAACCTCCACCATCAAGACAACATCATGTTGTACAGGCAAAATTTAAATCAAAGTAAACATGTAAGCACATGATAAACATCTATAAAGGTTCATATGTTGTCAATTAAACACAATAAGCAATATTTCACCACAAACCGTCGGAAGAATAGACAGATAAAATGTGACCAAAATGCAAGCCATAATTCCAATAGCAATAATAATGAATTAAAAAAATAAGAGGCGAAATGATAAAAGAACCCTAACCATCTTCGCCGTCTTCCTCCTCCTCTTCTTCAGCATCTGTGTCAACGTCAGCTTCCAGCTCAAAGAAACTTGCGCCAGATGCCTTTTTGGATGATTTACCACCTCGACGACGGCTTCCACTGCCATAATCTTCATCATCTTCGTCGTAATCCTCTTCATCATCATCTTCCTCCGCAACATCATCAATAAAGTCAGATCTCCTCCTCTTATGTCCGCCGCCGCCACGGCTACTGCCATAATCTTCGTCATCCTCCTCCTCAATCGCGTCATCCTGATCCTCGTCCTCTAGATCATCATCATACTCGTCTCGACGGCGAGGCATACCTTCAACAGAGGATTTTTTTCCTTACGGGTAAAAAATAACCTAATTGAATCACCTTGATTGCAATTCGAAGTTTGCACAACAAATTGTGAAACCCTAGAAACAGAGTTTGAGCAGTTTGTATGAATCAGTGTTCGACAAGAACCGACATTTTATTGTGTTGGGTTGATGATAATATTTCTACTAACCACCCTTATCCTTTCACTGATATAATATATAACCCTCGAATGAAGGAACCTTGTGGTGAACATCCATCCCAAATAAGTAACCGAGATTAACGAGCGGTGTAGTATTAGGAAAAAACTAACGGGCTGTTTGTTTCGGCTGACTGGGTATGATCTGACTGCGTCAAAAGCTGACCCAGTTAGAAGTTCTGACTGAGTCTGCATCTGACTGAAACTTTGCTGTTTGATTCTGTATCTGACTCTGCTGAATGATAAAAATAACCATAACTTGTGTTTTGTATTCCATAAAAATAGCTAAATTTTCAATAAGAACATGTTAGATTTTATAAATATAAAAAATGTTTATATATTTTATAAATATATAAAATGTTTATATATTTTTTTCAAAATAAATTTAATTTTTGATATATTTCGTGAGACAAATTCATTAGCCAAACTCAAACAAATGCCATCTTCCTTCTTTTTTAAGATTTCATTTTTTTATCTTAAATAAAAAACTATCTTAAATACCCTATTCTTATTTTTAATATATAAAAAAATATAAGATAGAAAAAAAGTGGCGTGAAACTTTGAAACACGGTAAAGAGTACAGATTCTTTTTAGGGTTTAAACCCTTTTAGCCGCACCACTACAATGGCATTTACAGTCTTGCCGCCGCAACACTACATTTCTCCTCTTCTTCAGCGATTGATGACCGCCAACACCCACTCGAGTTCTCTCAGCCACCGACGACGACGACCCACTCTTGTTCTCCGACGACCGACAAACATCTCCACCTCTCCTCTTCTCCGGCGACTGCGTTCCAGGTACTATCGACGACCCACTCTTGTTCTCCGACGACGACGACCCACTATTGCTCCCGAGATCGAGCACCGCCCCAGCACAGCACCATCGACGAACCGGTAAGCACCATCGAAATCCCGGTCCCAGTCAGCGTCTCGGTCAGCACACTCGGTTCGGTCAGCCGCGCCTTCTGTCGAACCAAACAAGCTGGCCGCTGACCGAGTCAGCGGGTCAACACTCCGGTCAGCAAAAACAAACGGGCCCTAATTTCCAACAAACAAACTATTCCTTGTTGCTGGAAATTCATCATCCAGTTTGATTACCTTGTTACATTGATCGTAGATCCAAATACCATAAACATGTACAAATTAATAAAAAAATGTATTATCATCTTTCTCTAACGACCATCCAATAATGTAATAGTGACACAATCAATTGAAGGTGGTAATAAAGTTGATGAGACGGTGTGTAGTTCAGTGGGGTTTTTTTGGGTGAAAAAGGCAGGTTGTTTAGGAGGTTGCAATGGTCCATCATTACCCAACATTGATACCACTGACAACATAGTTGGTCTATCTTCAGCATGATCTTGCACGCATAATAAACCAATATGTATTGTTCGAAGTACTTCAAATTCAACACATGAGTTGCATAAAGTTGCACTAAGTAGCTCAAGAGACTTCCCTACTTTATAGAGTCTCCATGCCTGAATCATAAGTTCAACAAGGAAAAAAAATTAAGTTGCCACCTATATAATGATTTAAGAAAAAAATTAAGTTGCCACATATATAATGATTTAAGAAACAAAATTACCCTTTAAGGTTTTAACCATTTTATACAATATTTTACTTCTGTAAATCATATTTACAAAACTTACATGTCCAAGAAGATTATCATTATGATCTTGGTGAGTGAATCCTCTGTTTCTCTTCCCACTTATTATCTCTAGCAACAAAACTCCAAAGCTGAATACATCTGATTTTGTTGAGAAGTGTCCACTTGCTGCATACTCTGGAGATATGTAGCCCCTGTGTTGATGTTAGACTCCAATAAGGTGATGTAAGATTTATAAGGTGCGACAAGAATTCAAGTGACAGATTATATATAGATTCTTACAAAGTCCCAACTACTTTGTTAGTATTTGCTTCGCTCTCATGTCCATGAAACCTTCGAGCTAGACCAAAGTCAGATATCTTGGGATTCATGTCACAATCAAGCAAAATGTTGCCAGCTTTCATATCTCTATGAATAATTCGAAGGCGTGAATCTTGATGAAGATAAAGAAGCCCTCTAGCAATTCCATTGATAATATGAAAGCGGGATGGCCAATCAAGCATTGAACTTTTCACCTTGTCTGCATAAAGATCATTTTAAAAAGTGCACAAGGTAAAAGTTACATCTTGAAATAAGAAATTATAATAAAGATCATTCAAAAAATTGTACAAGGTACAATTACATCTTGAATTATGAAGTTAGAAAAAAAGATCATGTTAAGAAAATCAAACCAAATATAAATGAATCCAGGCTCTTGTTGGGCATGTACTCATAAATTAGCAGGAATTCATCTCCTTGGATACAGTAGCCCAGAAGCTTAACAAGATTTCGATGTTGAAGTTTAGCAATGCATCTTACTTCATTTTTAAATTCGTCAAACCCTTGGCTGGAAGTCTTTGACAGGCGCTTTACAGCAATTTCTCGTCCTTCCAACACACCCTAAAGATTATAGTTAGTAAGATTAAAGTCACAATATTTATAGTTCAAAACTTCAAATAAATGAATTAACCTTCCATGACCAAACAGATGAATCATTTAGACAAACATAATGGGTTTTGGTGATAAATTTGAGGGAAAACAAGTAATTTTACGGATTGAAACTTTACTTGAACTTAGATTCATTTTAGGGATCATGCAAAGGACTTTGTTGCATTGAGTTGGGACAAAAGGAGTACTAATCGGTTCTTAATAACTTAGTTATTTATGTTTATCGTTTGTTATATCAATTACTTAAGTTTATATTAACTTTATATTAAATATTTCTAATATTTGAATAATATTGCTAACTTTTATGTTTTAAATAGTATATGTTCGCCCGTGTACAAGTTTATCCTTAATAAATGAGCACGAACAAAAAATTTTCGTTTGTTTGGTGCTCATTAACCGTTCGTTAATAGTTTAATGTTAAACGCGCATACTTGAACAAAGTCACGTTTTTGTCCGTTTGGTTCATTTAGACCTGATTAAAGTTGATTTGACCTTAAACTACACATGATAGACATGTTACATCATCATCATACTCATACTCTGTATATCCCACCAAAAGATAGTGTCTGGGGAGGGTAAGATGAAAACAAGCCTTACATCAACCCCATAGGAATAGAGAGGCTGCTCCGAAAGAGACCCCGGCTCATGATGCATGATTAACCGTTATCCCAACGCTTTTAACGTTATTTTTATGAAAATAACTAAAATAACGTTAAAACTAGTGCAATTTTACTTTTGCCCCCTCGAGAGTCCACACATATATTTATTATATGCGCGCCCCACAAACGAGACGTATGATAGACATGTTATATAAGTAAATAACCTTGTAAACCAGACCAAAACCACCTTGTCCAAGCTTATTGCTGATTGAGAAATTGTTTGTAGAATTAGCAATTTTAGCAAGGCTGAAAGATGGTAACTCTGCAGCTTCCTCCTGGCTTTCAATGGTATAATCTTCCTCAAGGGTTTGTGCCGGTTTACCTGCAAATTCAGATACTCAATAAAAGATGAGTTATATATAATCATCCTTCAAGTAAGACTGTTGTTGGTTACTGTTTGTAGTAGTACAAACATGACACATATTCCTAACCTTTTTTTGGTATGCAAGATCGTTTCTTCTTTCTCCAAATATATAAAGCTATAATTAGGCATACCACAAGAAAACAGACTGAAGTTGACAAGACCACTTTGAATACTCTCTTGTTCTTAGACTCGTCCCTCAGGCCTGCAGTGATTTTATAATTATATCAACAAAACTTTACAAGTATGGTTTAACTAACACGCTAAGCTATTCCCACACCTATCAGTCCAATGACGGAGCTTGAGCAAAAATATTTAGGTGGCGGGATTTTTTTTGGAAAAAAACAAGGGAGGCCCCACTATATGATTAAAAAATTTCGAATAAAAATCCTGAATTTTACACTACGGGTAAAAAAACGGCAGGGGTCAGACCCATGCCTATCACCTAATTAATCTTACACAAAAAAAAGGTTGTAATATCAAAGTTTATTTATTGTTTAAGACAAAAATAATTATAAATAAATCCAACAATTGCCATTAAAAAATATATATATATATATATAATAGTATTTTTCAAATCCTTTTTTTCAAAAGATTAAGGGTGATGGGGTGGGTCAGGTCCCACCCTCGAGTTCATCCAGTTCCCCCTTTCGGAAACACTCACTAATGATTTGACTCATGATCAGACCCATGACTCGAACCAATAATCCGACCATGACTTCAACTAATGACCCAACCATGACTTGAACCCATGGGCCAAACCGGGACTCAAACCCATGCCTTGGCCAAAGACTTGAACCCATGACCCAACCAAGACTCAAACCCATGATCCAAAGCAGGACTCAAACCATGGCCTAGCCAAAGACTTGGACCATAACCCAAATCATGACCTAACTCATGATCCAAACCTTGTCTTAATAGTGGATATATACATGTACCGATCCACGACCCAAACCATGAACATATCCATGGCATGAACCATGACACACAACCCACACCATGAATCTACCCACAACCTGAACCATAACCCGACCTACGACCCGATTCATAATCCAAACAATGACCAGTCTCATGAATTGTATTTCATAATTAAATCATCTTTTTCTACCTACCAAACAAATCAAGTAATGATTCATTTAATGAGTATTGGTAACCAAACAAGACAATGGATTGGTAATGATCCATTTCATTACCTCGCTGATCATTCCATACACTTGTCCATTACATTACCTCATATCAAACGTACCATAAGAGTCAATCAATATAATACCTGTTAAATTAGTCATTCTTACATATAGATCTCTTCCTCCATCATTCTTTCTCATGTCTCGAAGATCACCAAACCATAACAAACATCCACCTTGAATATCTCGAGTTGCATAAGCTCTACACGAGCAGTTCCTTTCACATGTCATCCGACATTCTTCAAGTTTCATGCTCACATTATACCACAAACCCCGCGTGTCCGGCAATCTCACACCCGAAACTTTCCTAAAACCATCGTTAACGCAATCTAACGACACTTTTTGCCGACACCCACTTGACCAATCTGCTCTTTTCCATTGTTCTGGACTTGTTGGTTCAAAACCTACAGAACAACCACACACAGGAAAGCTGTTGTTGTTACACTTTCCATAGGGCCCACAAATCCCATAACGGACACAACCATCATAAGGTGGTCTACTTTGCCAAAATATGTTTTGTTGATCAACACTTCTTGCATCTCTCACAACAAGATTTCCAGTATCCAACAACTGTGCAACCGGGTTAACGCTACCGGAATATGCCAACACAGATGCCCAGATGACCGTATCACCACCACCACTGACAACCAGTAACCTTCCGTCACTGTTGAGTTTGAACACACCAGACTTGTCAGGAATTGGATTTTGACCGTTGGAAATCCATACAACTGTTCCGGTTAATATTCTCTTGTACCGTATTCCGAGATACCGATCGCTTGAATTTTCAGGGCTGAAAAACCCGAGTTCAAAATTATCATTAGATGATACTATGGTATTACCATCTTTGAGGGTTTGGTTTGCTGATATGGTGTCAACTGCAACACAAATTGTTAGCAAGTTGACTAAAACACATGCATATAATGGAAGTTGTTTAAGTTTATCCATAGTTGTGTTCATTAATCTCTGATGAGCTAATTATTCATTATGTAGCTAGATTTCGTGATAAAATTGACTCGGTCAGTCAATTTATGATTATAAAATAATACATGGGTCGCTTCCTTTGACTGGTTTTAAAGCAACAGGGATGGCGTGAGTTACATACGTGTCATGTATAAGTTAATGTTCCTTGAAAGTTGAAAGGATGGTCTCACCATCTAAGATATTTTGATAGACGGTATTAGCATTAGAAAGACGTACGGATGTAATATGTGAGAGTAACACTAAGATTTGATTCATATGGTTGATTGATTCTAATCTATCTCAATAGTTAATTGCTTTATTTTGGAGTAGATTTGAATTTTGAAAATGTTATAGTCATTTCCGACAAAGACTTGGTGCATGGAAGTCAATAGAATAGTTTGAAAAACTCAGCACTCCAAACAAATTTAAAATCATCCTTGTATGCTTCCACAAGGTTTGCCACTTGTAAGTCATCGGAATAATAGTGATCAATAAGTGATTACTTTATGTTGAAATTTAATAAATGTATATACGAAATTCGGGTCAAGATCAAATAAGAATAGGAATGCTCCTTATTTTATGAAGGATAAGAAGGATTTTAATATTCTTATAATCGACTTAAACGAACTCCGATTAAACTCATTTCAGCGGTGTTAAAACCATCTCGTCGAACCCTTTTATCTTAGCTATTAGGGTATAACTTTTGGGTTTAGCTTTTAAGATTTAGGTTTTCCTTTTA
>WOUH02000028.1:2054633-2078902 GCA_009936405.2 Stevia rebaudiana | reverse complement strand
TAGAGAGGCTGCTTCCGATGAGACCCCCGGCTCATGATGCCTGATTAACCGTCTATCGTAGCTTTTAACGTTATTTTTACAAAAAATGAGTAAAATAACGTTAAAATTAGTGCAATTTTACTTTTGCCCCTCGAGGGCCAACACACATATAGATTATATGCGCGCACCACAAACAGGGGGCGTATTCTTTCCATAATCCTCTGACTAAAATAACGTTAAAAGAAAATAACTAGCCGGTCAAACTAAGTTTTCATCTTGTATGATAGTTGATAGAGAGGTAGACCAGTATAAATAATTATCTTACCGGACAACCACATGTCAAGGATGTTTACATCAAGTCATAAGGGTAAAGTATCTTGATAAATGCTTCTTACATGCCTCAGATTTTGGAGTATGGTAATAGGCCCGTTATTTACCTACTAGATCAGTTGCATCATTCATTCACAACAAGAACGTGAACAATTAACAAATAAAAAATTATTATTAATTCAATGCAATACTTTGAATTATCATATATCATTTTATTAATATATTAACAAAAATAATATTAGTTATTGATTGTTAAAAAAACGTCACTTTAAAAATTCACTCTATATTTATCAATAAAACAAAACACCCCAAAATATTTGTACTTCAGACACCATTATTATTGGTGTTATATACGTAGCCAAAATGCTAACATCTATCTCCTCATATTCATTTTTCATGGACAATTTGTTTTCCTTTTTCGGGTTAGGTGTACATGATTATCGTCTTCTTGCCCTATTATTGGTCACTATCAGTTGCCTCTTCCTACTGCCCTCCAAACTAGGACATGTTCATATGAATAATTGCACGACACAATAAACAATATATAGCATTAAATTTTAATTCAAGTTTATTATAACTTGTAATTGTAAATTTGTAATAACGTCTCATATTCTTTAAAAAAACGGTAAAACTGTTAAGGATGTAAATGAACGAAATCGAACTTAAGATTTACTAAGTTCAAGCTCAAATCATTGTAACGCTTGAACTCGGCTCATGAGTAATTATCTTAAAACTCGGACTTGTCTCCTTTTTTATAATTATTTTTATGATTGTTGTGTGTACATAGGTTGCAACTCGTAGTAATAGAAATATTATGTGAAAGTCATGTACTTCCATTTATATGGTACCATTTTGACGTGTGAAACGTTGGAAATGTAGTACTTTGTTTTGAATTATTTATTCGATTACCTTTCTAATCGAATGGAATCAAGTTTTCAAAACCTCCAATTCAACTAGTTCGATTCGAATAAACGAAGTCGATCCGAATAATTACCCCTAGAAGTACATATCAAAAAGAGGGTGGTGGTGGGTCTAGTGAGCGAGAGAAAGAGGGTTGTAGAGAGACTAGAAGATGATAGAGAGAGAGGGAGATAGAGAGTGAGAGGAAGGGATATAGAGTGAGAAAATGATTTTTAAAATAAGATTAGAACAAAGGAGAAAAATAAAACTCCATTTACCTTTTTATTCACTTAACATGTGTTTCAGAATTGAATTTGTTTTTTAATTCTAACTCATGGTTAACACATGCACGCACACACTTAATGTTTGTATCAACTGTTAAGGTATTTAATATACCATTTCATTTTTCTCGGATTAAATCATTCTCACATTGTCAATTCATACTATCCCAGCCTTTATATAACCCGTATAAATAATAATTACATCCAATTCTCCAAAGAACCCAAAGCTCTCTTCAAAGCTAACTGAAAAACCAAGTCAAATCAAGTCAACGGAAACTAGCGTGTTGTTTTGCGACTGATCCAAGTTGCTTAAGGTTTTAGCTCAGTTGAGAAAATATAACTGAACTGAGTTAATCATTTGAAAAAAGCCTTTTTTACTTCTTCTTTAGGCCCCAATTTTTACTTTGCTGGCATTTGGAAATGGGCTTTTTTACTTCTTTTTTAGGCCCAAGTTTTTAATTTGTTTTGGGCTTTCGAATGACCGAGCCTAACTCTTAAACATGTAATCAAATATTTAGGTGATTATGTCTTTGCTAACCAACCAGCAATAAGTGGCGTTACAGAAGTTAGCCAACAAATAATTGTTTAATACGTATCCTGCATCTAATTAACCATGATAAATTTACGATATTGTATGTTTAATAAGTTGTTCAAAGCTAGCCAAAACCTTAATTAATATATATCAATCAACACCAAAATAAACACTAAATACTTAATTAAACTGCTCCAACATTCCATAGATATATACACTCACTTTTAGTGTAAAGATAAGACATATAGCAATCAACATACTAGTGAGTATCCAATGGCATCCCCGTCTGCTTACATTCTTCCTCGCACGTGTCAACAACATTAGTACGCCAACAAAATCAAGCAACATAGCAAAGTAAACCATTTTGATGGAAAACAAAACCAAAAAAAAAACCAAAAAGAAAAACAAAGTAAAAAAAAAAAAAAAAAAAAAAAAAAAAAAATTTAAAAAAAACCACTGCCATGCTCTATCTTTCTTTCATCTCTTAAATTAGTACAATGCAAGAGGATGGGGAGACCAACATCACTTGCGTTTAGTTTTTCATATCCATCAATCATTAATGATACCGCGATATCACTCCATTATACGCGTATGTCTTTCTGTTTCTTTGCAATGTCAAACCAAATAATAGATTACTTTTGGATATGACAATATCAACTTTACCTTCACATCTCTTTTAAGGAGAAGGTTTCCAGTCAAATGGTAGATTATTGAACCCATTAACGGCTCCAAGACCATTAAGCAGTTGGCTCCCTAAATCCTGCTGCTGCTGCTGTTGATGCTGATGATTATTATTAATATTATTATTATTACTAATCATCTGCATTGCAACCCTTCCATTCATACTTAAAGAATTGTTATGACCCATTGCACCTCGAATACTGTTCACCATACCTGTGTGACCACCACTCATGCCACCATTCCCCATAACACCCAAATTATTATGCGCTTGAATTAACTCGTTAGAACTTTTCATCTCGCCGCCAAGTTGCGATGACATCATCATTTCCTGTATTATTTTCTGAACAGAGCTTTGAGAGTCATTGGCGTCTGCATCACTCATGGATATATTTGTGTTATTGTTAGACAATGATGGTGTTGGTGATTGAAAAGAGGGATTAGGGTTAGGGTTAGGTATTGTAGTGGAGGATCCAGGAGACGCGATCTGAATGTTGCCATACGCGCTGTTTGAGTTGTTAAGTGGAATTTGGTGTCGGGGATTTTGGTGGAGCAGGCCAGCAATGGTGGTTGTGGAAGGTGGTGTAGGGTTAGAGTTATTTACAGCTGGCATCATGCCATTGGTGGATGCAATCTGCATAACAGATGTTTCTTTGTTTAATGATGATGGTTGGTGTTCTTCCGGTTGTTGCGATTGAACTTGAAACCCAGATGTGGAAGATGTCCTTCTTGGAAATTTAGCTAAACTCTCTGTCAAGGGCAAAATTGTAAGATATTTTGAAAACGAAATAAATAATAATAATAATAATAATAATAACATAGTGATTAACACTTAACAGATGAAACAAGGTAAAAAAATTACCCATAGGTCCAGTCCTGGTTTCTCGACTGTAATCAATCAAATCCTTCATGCTATTGACCACTTCAGATATCTACAATGCAGAGAAAGTTAATATAATAATCACGTGATGAATAAAAGCTTGTATCTTGTTAATATTTAGTCATTTAAAACTTACATTTTTTAGACATTACTTTGGGATAATTTCAATTATGATTTTTATTGCTAACTTGTGCTTTGTTTTGAGATAATAATGTTTATGATTTTTATATCAAAAGTTAAAAGCTTATATCAATTAAAGATAATTATGTCTAAATGTTTGGGAAAAAAAGATTGATTTATATTTCGAGTATAAGTTTGTTGTGTTCATGAACGAATTCAATTCCTTAATGAACGAACACGTTACACGAACAAGAATTTTTGTTAAGTTAAGCGTTCATGAATTACTCGTGAATAAGTTGAACGCTTCATGAATCGTTCGGGTTCATTTCAGCTCTAGTTGTACTTGTGCATTTATAATTTGTGTTCATAACTAGGAATTTACAGTTTCATGTGTTCTATTTGTTGTTTAATAGTTAAACTATGATCTGTAAATCTCCCCACTCAAACTAATTTCAAAATGAGTTTGTTCCAGTTAATACAAAATCAAGTCTAATTTGAAAATAAAATACAGCATGCGGTAAAAGGTAACTGATAAAATAAGAAAGATGATTACCTGAAGACACCGGACATATCTCTTTGTATATCCTAAATCATTAACTAATGGTACTTCCAATGCTTTTGCCAACTGACGAGCTGAAGCAACAAACCTACAACAAAAATTAAAATCTTAAAACAGATTTATCATCTAATACAATGATTAGATCTTTCATGTCTTTGTGAAATCAATTTCTAATTACCACTAGAAAGAAAACAGAAAACTAAAGATTTGTGATTGTGTGAAAAACCTACATGCTACAATTGTTCTGCAACTCTGGTACGGATAAACTTGATGAGGCGTTTTGAGTTGAAGCCTGGTATTTCTGAGCTGCATTACCCAGTTGACTAACCTGCAAAAAAGAATCATTACTCGGTTACGTTTCCAATTATGATTGTATTTTTCTATTAATATAAATGTAAGAAAAATAATTTAAATTATTTTAATAGAAACAATTTGTGGGTTTTATATGTTGAATACACGTTAGAAGAATTTTAACTTGCTCAACCTATTTTTCTTGCCTAAATTGACCCATTTGACCAGTTATTATATAGACTATAACCCAAATCGACCCATTTGACATAAATGTATATATAAAAGACCAAAATTTACAGTTTCCACTACAGTGTATGGCTGATATAACTGAAAGTAAGCTGTATACCCCACACAAAAAAAATAAAAATAAATAAATAAATAAATATATAAATAAACAGTTTATTATTAACAAAAACCTGTGGAATCAGCAATCTTCGAGGAATTAGCTCTTCATGACGGCGGGCACAGAATTCCCAGGAGCATATCTGCATTGTTTATCAGAAAAAGAAGTTAATTAATACTTAATTCAAGTGACAAATGAAAAAATTTAGTCTTTTTAGGATTTTAAAAACTGGAATCAAACCTTCAAATCTGTTGCAGAGAAGACAATTCGTAGCTGACCATCACGAACAACCCGTAGTTGCTCAAAAACGCTTTCTTGTATGGCTTTCGCATAGTCAAGAACTATTTGACCCGATGAATTCTGATACTCTCTTGGCATATCAACATATAGGAGCTCCTCCAATGTACCACTTTCATATTTTATTTTGAAAAGACGTGGTAGAACTTCAACTGTCGCCTCTGAAGCCACCATATTCACGAAATTATTAATATCAGATAAAAAAAATGAGTGCTTAATTTTGCTTTAAGATTGAATATCAAGATCTTTTACGAAATATTAAAGTAAAAATGTCTTCTTTGAATCAACTTTGAGAAATGAGTCGCACTCTTGAAAGAAACATTCTTGTACAAACCTATCTTAAAACCTATATAACTAAAGTAAAGGTGCAGTTTATAACTTCATTTGAAACAGCGATTGTGATTCCTTTTCGCAAATATAAAACAATATGAGAAAAATTGGTCTCCAAACAAAAAAGTTTCGAAAAGAAAACAGAATGTACTTACCAAAGCCACGACCTGGTTTCTTGTTGCATATTTCACAATGCCATACGTCCTGCAGAAACATAAGCAACAATAAATGACACAATAAGCAACAGTGAAATTTTTATTATTTTAATAAAGTTATTAGTTGCATAACTCACCTGAGGAAAAACTCCAGTAGTATGACGCCCGTTACCATACAAAGAAACACACCATTTCTTTCTGGCATTAGGAGCAAAGTACTCGGCCACAAATTTTCTCCAAAACTCGATGTTGTTATCCTGTAGAAAATGAAACCATAAAAAAAGCAGAAAAAAAATATATTATTCTACTCGAGAGACGTAGATTTGTGCAAATCTTACTTCAGGTCTATGTTGTTGTTGATACATATAATGTGTCAACCGTCTTGCACACGTTCCTGGTTCATAAACAGGCTTTGCAGGGGATCTCATTGTTTGTTGAAACTGTGGTTGAAGTGAAGAACGTTGCTGAGGAATACTTTTTGATAGTTGTTGTTGTTGCTGTAACTGCAAGAGTCTTTGTTGATGCAGAAAATTAATTTGTGCAGCAGAAGCTTGAGGAGATTGTCTTGACATTTGAAGCAACTGATGTTGTTGTTGTTGTTGTTGCTGTTGCTGCAGAAAAAGTGACGGGTCAGAATGTTGGGGCTCCATTTTCACGGGCGGTAAGTTTCTCATGGTTTGAACCGGTTGTGATTCCAATTTGACTTGACCAAGATTACGCAGCGCTTGAATTTGTTGAGAATTTTGCGTGTGAAGATCACTTGTCACTTGTGGTTCCATTTTCACTTGACTGGTTTGATATTGTTGTTGCTGAATGTTATTGTTAGAGACAGAATACTGCTGATTTTGTCGCACGTTTGGCGATTCGCGTTGTTGCTGATCTGGCAAGATCTGGTTTGCTGATGAGTTTGAGAAATGTTGACCCGATGCATTTGAGTTGACCATATTTGATGGACCAAGAGATGAAGGGGCGTTAAAACCCAACCCGTTTCCCATGGTGGATAACGGGTCAGAATCCGACCCGTTGTCGATTATACCCCTTAGGGAACTACCAGGTCCAGACATACCTGAATTTGGCACGCCATTACTGTAAGACTGATGAAGAATTGATGGCACATTTCCAACCATATTCATGTTATTAAACTGATGACGTGGCGAAACAAGAGAAGGAAAACCAGACTGAGAGCCGCCTTGACCGTTTAATAAACTTGAGTTGGACCGTAACATGGAAGATGGAACAGATTGTGCACCGGCGAGTGGCGTTGGTGGGCCCGGAGGTACCATCTTCCCAAAAAATTTAAAAAAAAAACTACAAGATTTTGTAAATTACAGGTATACGACCCAGATTGACATGAACCCGCAATAAAATCGCACCTAATGGTCTAAAAACTAAAATTATTATCAAACAAGTAGCTTTGTATCACTCAAACCAGCAAGCAGATGGTAGTTTGAACAAAAGCAACAGAAAACTTTGACATTTAAGTTTATGCTGCTGAGTGTTCCCAAACATGAGACAATTTCCAAAATATTCAAAATATGTTTTGGTCTTGAACATCCTAGTGTTGTGTTAGCAGTTTCAAAGTACCAATTTTCATCCAGTTCTCTCATTGATCTCTGCATAATTTATCATTCTCGTAAATCAGTTAGCATGTATATATTCCTTCAAAAACATAGTAAGCATTGGACGAAATCCCACCTTTGTAGCACAAATTAACAGTTCAACTCTTTCAATCACGCAAACTTAAACCACACACAACTCGCTAAGAATAAGGTTCGAATCTGAAACCTGAAAATGGAAAACGGAATCTTCATGATGAATAGAAGAATAAATACGAGTGAGATAAGCTATAGCCACAAGCTCAACAACGAAAATCCAACAGATAAAGTAAGAACGACCAGACGATTTTAAGCTAGAAACAACTAATATCGAGCTTTACGAATCAAATGCAACTGAAATCATAACCAGAAGAAAACAAAAATAATTAATTACAACTGAATTAAGTGTGATTAGCTAGCTAGGGTTACAATCAAAAACCGCTTTACTATTCAATAAAATAATCTGAAAAATAAACAATGGTAGAAAGTTGATTCAAAAAAGTAAATAATCAGAAAACGCACCAGAGTAATGAATTGAACAGTGATGTAAATCCTTGTATACAGTTCAATTTTGCTCTATGCTCCTTGTTTCAAGCATACAATATGTATAATCTTCCGTATGCAAAGAATTAGGGTTTTTTAGTTAGAACTTGAAGCGTCTTTAATGACAGGTGTTATTGAATCTCTGTCTTTCTGGAGATATGAGAGAAAATTCCTGTTCTTCGCTGTAAGTTTAGAGAGAGAAAGAGGAGAGAGAGTGTTCTCCTTGCGGACGTCAAAGTGGAATTGTATCGGATTGAATTTCTTTCATTCCTTTCTATTCTCTCATCAAAGGAAGTCAAATCCACTTCTAGAGGGTGTATCGAATTTTTAATGTGAGTATCATCATCCATCATCATAGTTCCATGATGCATCATGAGTTTATAGATGTGGACTATTTTCTCCTTCATTTCTCACTATCAAAACCTCACTAAAAATCTAGAGTTAATTACATAAATCACATACGTGGTATTTTCATTCTAGATTTGATCATAAGCTTAACTTATTAAAATGTAACAATTATAGTCTAATGTTTTAAAAATCATTATTTTAATAATACCGAATTAACTAAAAAAATGATTCAACCAGCTTCAACCGTTTGAACCAGATTATACCGGACGGTTCAACCGGCCTAACTAGTTAACATGTAATTTCATAAATTACAACTTCAACTCGTAAATATTTGCAAAAATCCATAGTTTCATAAAAAAAACCATCTAAAATTTAATCTAAAATTAAAAGTACTAAAATTCCTAACAAATATTAATAAAAAGTGTATGGTATCTTTATGACATTAGAGTGTTGAATGTGTCAAGCTCACGATTGCCCTTGGTGAACCCAGTGAATCGTCGAAGGTAGGGTTTTTTCGTATATATGATCGTCGAATATAATTCTGATCGAGTGATGTCGAAGGTGGCCTTAAAATTTCCAGACTCGTTTTTTTACCCTAAGAACATAACCGGTTTGCCGGTTGAATCGAAAAAACCGATGAAACCGACCGGTTCGACTTCTCGAAAACCACCTAGTAAAACCGTCCCATGCCGTACCGACACTATGTAAAAAACGAGGTTCAATCGTCTGGTTCGAACCGATTTTAAAACATTGATTCTAGCATTAGTGCCTTATGTTGGTATTATTTTTAAATGAGCATCACACCCCTTGTAACAACAAAAGGTTGAAGAAATAAATAAACTAATTTAATTAATAGTGATGGGACCTATGAGTAAACCTAACATGCCACATCCTCTGTTTACAATATTATATACATGATTATGTACGGGATTTATTACATGTATGATTTATTTCTTACTTTTTAATTTTTTTGAATTGTTATTCCTCTTGTAGCATTGAAGTTAGATGGAGGCAATTAAACCTAAATTCATAAACACAATTTTGGCCTAACTTTTATGATTTAATTGTGTATATTGGTTTAACATTTAAGCAATCATTATAACGTGCATAACCATTGAGACATTTTATGTTGATCATAATAAATGTAATTGATTAACAACTACCTGATAAATAACCGACAAATAATGAGTTAGATACACCCCACGGGCATTTCTAATAATTAACGAGTATAGATGAACTCATGAATGTTTTTGGTAACCGATCCGTAATTACCCGATAGATTTTGAGTTAATTATGAGAAAGCCTTTTATAGTCCACTATGAGTTTGTAGTTTTGACCTTTTCACGTAAATGTTAACCATTTAAATAGTCGTACTTTTTCTTGATTCATCTTAATAATCGTAATTAAACACATTTTTTTTAGATTCCATACAAGTAATTATCATTTGCATGGTGGTTAACAAACTTTTAAAAAGAAAACAACTACTCGGATGATCGTACTATTCTTAGAAAACAAATATATATGTAATACGTAGCTTACGTAATTCATAGTCTTTCACTTAAATTAATATCTTGTGAAAATAAATTATGCTAAAGCACTAAAGCGTCAATGTGTATATCTTTCACGTCTTAATTAGTTTGCCTCAATAGTATCCACTCCACTAAATACTTCAATGTCACTCCTAGAGTCCTAGTTATCAAGAATGATGTATTCGCTTTATTGTTATCTTCTTTTATACAAAGAGTCGTGAGTTGACTCTTCAAGCTAGTGCTTTTACTAACAAAGAAATATTACCACAACTTGCACAAAGCAATCCGATAACTTGTAGAGTATAGTGAAAGAAGTACCAATTAGCTAAGTATAAAAATAAAACTAAAAAGAATTAGCATTCGTTCGTTTCATTACAAACCAATTATATCCAATAATAATAAGACATTATTTACACGACTACAAACGTTGTGAAAACAAATACGAGTATTTGCACGTCTGTGTGTGTATATAATACACCATAACTATGACTATTAGAACTCGATCATTACCGATTTTTTTTTCTCACTAATACCCTGTTAACCAGCGGGAACATGTTGCGTGGGAACATGCTGCGTATTGCACGTCACAACCATTGTTAATCAACATAGATACTTGTCTAAAGTAGCACAAAGAGTGGACTTCGAGACATCACCAATTACGATCTCTTTGTTCTCTCCATTGTTGTATAATAGAACCGATGGGATGCTTGTGATTCCATATTGTAATGCAACGTTTGGGTAGTCCTCAATGTTGAGCTTGTAACACAAAGCCTTTCCAATGTACTCTTTTGCAACTTCATCGACCACCCGATGTGGCCCACACCCCGGTGCCCAAAACTCAACTACGACCGGCATATCGGCTGCGACCACCAATTCAGTCCATGAGCATGCTGTTACCGGTTCAACTTCAAAAATTATTCAAGAAACATAACCATCGATTAAACCTATGTAGGAATTTGCATATTGTGTTGGAAGTAGACCGGACCGGAAGTAACATATATAAATACATGTTTAACAAGTCTAAGAAGTTATTCTATTGATATGATGCCGTTTTTCTTTATCCGCAAGTTAAAGAACGTGGAAAAGTTAAATAAAGGTAAATGTTACAACCGAAGAAAATGATCATGTTTTAATTTGCAGAGTAGGACGTGATGTAGAGTTTTACACGCTTCAGTTGTAAAATTGACTACATGTTTTTTAGAAAAAATATATATATATAAAAAGAAAAACATGATAAAACATTACGAGAAAAAATAAAGTCGTTTTTTGGTAGAATTTACTTGGAATACCACTCGGGTGCCAGTCTCAATGTTCTCTGAAATGTCCGCTTATTAGACCAACACATATTTTCATTTTTAACTAGTTTATTTTTCTAAAGTTATATCAAAATTGAAGATGTTAATCTTGATATATAAAAAGATAAAGTTTATTTTATTAATAATTATCAAGTTGTTAGGATAGAAAATTATAAAGTTGGTTTGATTTGTTAATAGATAGCTTTATTTAATTATTTATTTGGTTTTCTAGTTTGAGTAGGATTACAATTGTTTAGTTATAAATAAGGGAATAAGGTATCATTGTAATTGTCCCGGTTTAATTATATACAAAAGTTGATCAGATTTGATCACTCACAAAGAGTTTTTGTGTTCATATTATTTTTTCTATCAAGAGTTTGGGCCAACAAAAATGTTAGAGAGAAAAAATAAATAACTATGTACTCATGTCTTCACCACTCATGACACACTCACACATGTATGTGTGGCAGTGTCCGCCAGTGAGCGTGAGTCTACGTGACCAACTCATGCATCCCATTCACGAAGTATACAACGTAACCAGTGGTCGATTAAAGTGAAAACCGAAAAATGAACCAAGACTTGAAACACATAATTGCAGCTAACTTACATGGTCAAGTTATTTACTTCTCTCATGTTAGTCATGGGACCGCTCGATACGGGACGCCTAATGGTGGCATACATCATTTTTCAAAAGACGAAACTGAATTCGTATTAATTAGTTAATTCGTATGGTATTAACCAACCATATTTTTAATATACCATATAATAAATCAGAGTTTATAACGGACATATGTTATTTTTCTAGGCTATATAAACTTTTGTTTTCTCGCTTCTATCTCCTATCAAACGCATATCCCACCTACTAAATAATAATACTAATTTTTAATTTTATAATTTATATACAACTGAAAACCATATAATTATAAAAATATAAATTTCTTATAGAACATGAAATTTATAAATTTGTAATTTTTTTAAATACAAAATATTAATCTATTCTTATTTTAGAGAGTAATATCCTAGATTTTAGAAAAACAAACTTTTTAAAAGTGAAAGTCCACGAAAGTAATATTATTATTTTATTACTTTAAAGAATTAAGTTATACGATATTTTAATTACATTTTATCTTAAAAATACTTTTATAATTATATATTTTTTATTACTATCCTCATATTTTTTGTATCATCACCTGAAATACACGAGATATTAGACTAGTAACCCAATAACTAATTTGAAATACCAGTATTGGTTTTCGTTTCACATAAGTTGAATTCAGTATTAACAGAAAAAGAACTTATCGACTGAAAAATACACAATTCGTGTCAGTTTCACAAATATGATTATGGTTATGATTAATTAGTTTTAAAAGGAACGAGAATAGAAAGTGAAAGATTAAAAATAAAAGATACCTTCTTGATTTATGGAATAGTTGCAGGCGATGAGGCTACATCTACCTCTGCCGTTGAAAGGTGTTACGACGGAGGGTTTAATCTGAGCATTAATGGAAGTAAAGGGGGCATGTTTAAATCCAAAACTGGTTCTCACCATACACTTCTCCAAACACTTCTCCATCCTCTGCCTATTGTGTGGTTCTGGTTTGTAAGTTGTAACAATGGTTAAAATATTGAATAGGAAATAGAATCCCCTTTTATTCTGGTTTTCCTTTTTTCTATTAATTTATTTATTATTATTAATTTTTTTAATCATAAAAGTTTCTGTGTATATTTTTTTTTAGGTATGTTAGGACATAACTTCACACGATCACTTTCAACTAGTAAATTGTTCTTCGGATCATTACACCACTAAAATAAAACATAATCGGTTCTGATGAAGTTTTTGCTAAATATCTTTTTGGAAAATGACAAATTAAACCGGCTGGTTTTAGTGGTTTGACGAATTAAGTCGTCATCATCATCGTACTTAGTATATCCCACCTTAAGGTAGAGTTTGAGGAGAGTAAGATGAAGACAAGTCTTACCTCAAGAAACTTTTGAATTAGATCGTGCTACTTTGAAATCCGATGGTGTTTTTCGTAGCAGTCCAAGCCTCGTAGGAATAGAGAGGCTGCTCACAGTGAGACCCCCCACTCGTGATGCCTGATTAACAATCAATCCAACGGTTTTAAAGTTATTTTTCACAAAAATAAGTAAAATAACGTTAAACTAGTTCAATTTTACTTTTAGCCCTTGAGGGTCCACACACATATATATATATTATATGCGCGTTCCGCAAACGTGGCGTAATTAAGTGTTTGAACTAATTTTTATCTTTATGGAATATTAAACTATTTAAAAAAAAATCAAACAATAAAAGATGATTGATGAATATAGTATATATATTCTGAAAAGATAAACAAACAAAATGTGTGTTCAGTTTACACACTTTAGTCTCAAACCTTCACCCCTACCATGTAATCGTGAAAATCAAACATATAAATCTCAAACAGAGGTATTCGACATGCTTACGATATAATCATTTCACCTTTAATAGTTTATAAAACTTTTTATAAATGAGTGTCATAACTTCATAACAACCAAATGACATCCACTGCAACATTTTAGAACATCCAAGTAAGAATCTGATTTGTTTATATCAATGTGACACGTGAAAAACTAATCAGACGATTTCTTTATATCAATCAACGCTCATTTTTTTCACTCTTCAATTTTTCTCTAGCATTAAAATTATTATTTGAGTCCATGTGATTTGATAATCTGAAATATTTGAGTCCTTGTAGATTAAAAACTTCTCACGAACAAACATGACGTTATAAACTTGACACGAAAATTCTTGGATCCAAAATCCACATCACAACTTACAATGACACGAATAATAACACATGGAACTAATCATCAACATATAAGTTTGTGAACACCAAATGAAAAAAGGCACAAAATGTTTAGAAACCATGAACCTCAAAATGAGTATTCACTTAGATCTGTTTTTGAGTCGTCGAGATCCACATCAGCGACGCATTCCTGCGCAGAAAGCGGAGGCAATTGTCTTGTTTTCCTCTTCAAGTTGTGTTTATGCCAATCACTCTTGAAATGTTCTCTATACTGTTTAGAATCACCAACAATTGCATCACATGTAGCGCAATGTTTTGCATCGGTCGTGTTGGTGACCAACGCGTGTTTTTGCATTTTATCAGTCAACTGGTGGACATCATCGGTTGATTTCTTGGTTTGTTGGCTTGATGATACATCGTCTGAATCTTCAACCGCATGAATATCACCTTCACCATGCACAGAAATTGCTAGAATTTCAGATCTTCCTTGCAGATTTCTCACAAATGCATCACAATCTCTGAATATTCCCGGGTCGATCTCACATACCTGCAAAAAAAAAAAGGTTAATAGTACGAGTATATATGCTAAAACATGTTTAAACATGCAATTTTAGATTGTTGGTTAATGGGTTGTTTTGAAAGAAAGTGAAAGTTGAAGGGGTAATTCAAAAGAGTTTAATTAACGAGTTATCTAGTTTGGATTTAATTAGTAGAGATAATATTTAAACAAGTATTTGAGCAGGATTAGGTGACTTTTTTGCAAGAATTATTATATCGTAAATAGGGGTTGTAGTTGAAATTAAACTTGGACCTGATTTCCAACATAAATAAAAACAAAACAAATGCATTTTTCAACAATATGGTATTCCATCTTATGAATAACAGGTAGCAAATAATTATACACAGAATTTATATTATAAATTATAATCTTAACATAAAATGGTACGTAAAGTTCATGTGTATACAGTTCTAAATAGAAAGCCATTTTTGTAAAATAGCTATGTATATATAATAAGTTTACACAAACTTGACCAAGAAGATTGCAACTTTTGACTCCAATTGCAATGTTTCACATATGAGTAGACATCTAAATAATTCTTTAACAATGAAAAGACAAGAATCGTGTGGTCCAGAAAAAGAAAATTAAAAAATCATTATACTTATAGGCTGAATATTTTTAAAATAACGAAAACATTGCTTACAATTTTCATGAGACATTTTAATCATGATTATCATGGTGAATAAGTTTAACAAAATTCCTAAGTTTATGAAACATCGAACTGTACACAACACGATTCAGAATGATTATTGCACAGTGGATTACGGATCTACATGTTCTAATTCAGTGATTCATTGACCAATATATCTAGTAAAATAACCTAACGTCAACAATATATCGATTTATACTATTTTCATTGTATAGTTTCAATAACCAGTAGAGAGTAGAAACCCAAATCTAGTTTACAAAAATATAAAGTAGACGAATTCAATCAAACTCCTACTGAAAACTGAAGATATATTATATATTTCTAAGGAAGTTGAACGTAGACTTACAACAGAAAGCTGAGTTCCAGATTCATCTTTAGAAAGAATAACTGTTTTCCACTCATTAAGTTTTCCAGCAAGAGAATCAAACTTATCTTGTGGTAATGTTAGCTTAAGTCTCATAGGAGACCTCTTAATTGGAAAATGTTTTTGAAGCTCACGGATGACATCTAACGCCTGTATTTATTATATGATACATTATTAACTCAATCACAAACACATATTAACAAAACAAAGTTATCAAAATAAACTTGTTGGAAGCGAATTACAATGAAGATTAAATTAAAGTGATGGAAATACCTGTTTCTTGGAACTACTATGTGGATCGACTGCAAAATGAATTTCATGCATTAAACGCTCAATCATGCTTATTGTATACGGGCGTTGAGTTTCCGGATTGATGGTTTTCTGCATGACAATAGTTGCAATGTCCCTAAATTGATTTGATAATTGTGATTCTCTCTCTTTGCCTGCAACTTGCAGTTCTCCTTTCTCTAATATCTGTTACCAAATTTGATTTTAAGAGACAAATCAAGCTCAAAAGAAATTGAGATTCTGAATGCGATTAAAATAAACCTCCAGACAGATTTTTGTTTGATCATCCATCCCAAAAGCCGCCTTTAGATCTTTTGATTTTGCAAGAACTCCCTTTGCAACATTTGAGTAAACAATGTGTGATTGCAGCACTTCATCCAAATCTTTCTCACTAATACAGAATTTGGTTGCATTAGCTATTAAGTGGAATTTAAATGTGTATTTACAAGGTGATTATTGTAATTTCAACAAACAGAATCAGATATTCAGGTGCTTAAATCAAAGATAGTTCGTTAATGTTGCGATTAAGATTCTATAATCATAATTCAGTATGTCAGTCTCCACCAAACAATAGACGCATAATCAAGCTCAATAACAAAGAAAGGGGAAACGTCATAATCAATCTAGTACAAACAATTTTCTACAAAAGTCTACGTTCAATTTGTTCAATATCTAAAACCCTAGTAGCCCCCATATGCTCAAATTTCTCGATCCAATAGTAAAAAAAAAAAAAAACGATAAATCAAAAGACAACATCATTTGAATCAAAATCCAAACAACTTGTAAGCTATATACAGTTATAATTCCTAACATCAAACAAATATCTCCAGTAAGCAAAAATGAATGAAAATTGTTTCGGTTTGGGAGATGCTTACACGCCAGATCGCCATGAGAGGACTTTGTTCTTGTAACAAGCAATCTCGAATCGATTTCCATGTTTCTTCAGACGAACGACGGCAACGTTTGTGAGTCTTTTCTGGCCTACCGGCTGCACCAACGTTCGTGACATTATTTTTTCCTGTTTCGCTTGATCACCAAAACGGTTTGTAGTTTGTATTCGTAAACCGAAGTCCGGTTTGGTTTCTAAATAATTTCAGGACCAAATGGGCCTGACGTCATTCTAGCCCGTTGCTGCAGCTGGGCCTGGTTCGTCGAGGCTCAAAGGTAAGTTAAGCATGAAAAACTTTAACATTTAATTTCATCTCAAATATTTTCTAGAGTCCCGATAGAAGAAATATCAAATATGACTTAATGTTTTTCTGAGTCTCTAAGTCTATCTCAGACTTGTAAGTTTAGGCTCTAAACTAATTTTCGTGTCATTTGGATATTTGATTTCCGTAAAATCTTGCGATATAACGTATATGTACCTGACTTCAACGATGTTTAACTTTTCTATATTTGCCTTGTATGTGAGGCTGTTTTTGTCCATTACCCTTAAGTCCACTTGTATTCACCCACTTCATCATCCCCACAAGGTATATTCGTCTCACCTCTTTGTTTGATTTACTTTGTAATTAAGAAACCAAAACCCCACACATACCCCACCCGTACCACTGTCCTCACCGCTACATCACCACCACTACCATCGACTCTCATCAACGGTTATGCTTGTTGGATATTAATTTTAGAGTTAAGGGAAGAACCATAAACGAAGAAGATGGTAGGTGGGGTTTCTAGGGTTTATGTTTCTTCAAAACCAAAGGTCTATTAATAATTACGAAGAAAATTAACATAAAAAGTGACACAATTGGACAGACGAATACCACAAGATCTTACGAATTTAGTTATAAAGAAACGACAAGAAAATTAGTTAGGGATTTAACTCCGTAAATACCTTCACTATAATTATATTTATATTATTGATTTATGTTTAGATGCTTATATTCGAAGGTTGTTAATGAATAGTGGGAGAGATCTACGAACTACGATAAGGGTGTTAAAATTTGTTAGGTTCTGTCTCAACGACGTGTACATTAGTATCATCCCAGTAAAAATATTTAAAAAGAGGTAAAAATCAAAACCTTTAAGCAACTTTGAAGTCTTGTACATTTGTGCTTCAATCACTTGTACATTATCACCACAACTTAGGTTTGAATAAAATTACAAAAGAATAAACCGAAAGATGAAGGCTTCAAATTGTAACTCTTTTTAAAATTGAAGGGGTCATACTGTAACTTCTTGAGGGGGCAAATTGGAACATTGAAAACCCAAGTTTTAGGAGCTTGTACCATCGAGGATTTTGTGCTTGAACCAATTCTAAAATTTGATGGGAAAGGGACACTAAAAAGTAACATTTGTGTGATGACCTCGACTTTGCAAATTGTTCATTACAAAATAAGAGGTAATTGAATTTGGGGTTATTACGCACCCAACTTAAATGCAAACATTTTAAAATCATGTCACCTAACTTAAATGCAAACCTTTTTAAAATCATGTCACCAAACTTAAATGCAAAACCTTTTAAAACCATATCGTTTAGATAAAATCAACGTAAAAGTTAACTACAGGAAAACATAAGATGTTTTTTTTGTCGTTCTTACGACTACTTTCAAGTCAATCTTGGCCAAAGACCACTCTGAGTCTCTGACCTTTTGGTTCAAATCCTTTCTACCGAAGCCAATTAAAATAAACAATAGATCAATGCTAAACTCTCACTAAGAGTCACTCAAATAACAATAAAAGTAACTTAACAAGTTAAAAGTTACAACAAACAAAATTCAATAGTTAAACAAACATAAGCGAGTCACTCAAATACCAACAAAATAAGTTACAATTTACAGCCATAAACATCTTATTCAGTTAAACACCAACAACATTATACAACTTACCTCCAAGCAGACGCAACAATCAACACTTTATCTTCCCAACCAAAATGAAGTGCATTCGTCTCGACTTTCATATTATACCTCTCACTATACTGTTTTATCAGTTCCCGAATCGAATCATTCACATTTTCACTAAACGGGCACGCCTGAAAACCCGCCATCATCATCCTAGCCTTCCATTTTCCCGCCACTTCATACCTCTCGATCCGTTCTTCACCTTCACACGCGATTATGTTCACAATGTCACGCGCCAAACACTGTTTTTCAACATTCACTCTTTCCTGACTCTCGCGTGGAAGCGTCGCGTCGATACAATCAAACAAAGCAGAATAATAACTATATGCTTCATGAAACCTATGCAAAAACGGGGCTGTATTCGTGTTTACATCTTGTTCCACAACGGTTACAAGTTTCGGGTTTAAACTTTTAACCATTCTCAAAAGTTGATCTCTTTGATTCACTGTAGAAACGCTCTCATCCGGCATGTGGTGAAGCTGGAATGCAAAATTCACAATAACCGCTTCACCGGCTCTACAATTAAGCATGTCGGGTTCAACTAACGCGGTATTTGCCGCAACAGAGTTGAATTCAAAGTCGAGATTGAGGGATTTGGCGAGTTCGTTGAGCCTTAGCCCGATGTGATTGAGTCCACCAACGGGTCGTTGAACCGACTCTGGGTCATCGACACCAGTCAACCGCAAATGGGGTTTGGAATTCTGACCAGCTAGGGTCTGCAACAGGGTTATGTATTGGCTTCCTTGATTGATGTCAAAATCGATTATGTGCACGTTTTTTTCACCCGCAAACGCCTCCAAAATCGCACCGTTTGCAGCCATGAACCCGAATCTGAAACACGGGCAAACCTCAAACAAAACTTGCATAGCCGAAAGCCGGTCTTTAGAAGGCGGTTCTTTGCATTTTAGAGCTTTGTAGAGACCTTTACCGGAAACCGCAACACGCGCTGCAAGAGCCTCTACCTGTAATTTTATGAAATATATATAAGAAACCAACACCTTAACTGGTAATAATAATATTATCTAATGAATGATCAATACTACCATGTAAGCTAAGATCCTTTGTGAAGGTTCTCCATCAATGGAAACCGTTTGGCGAAGCTCGTTTATCATATTCAAAGCACCTTCAATGTTGCCTTCAGAAACCACCAAAGCACATTCAAACAACAGATCTTTAGGAGTAACAGAACGCGCTCTGACATATGAGTTGTATGAAGATGATTCTTTTGGTGATTCATGGGAAGAATTATCATCTTCCATGGTATCTTCAAGAAGCGCGCGTTCGAGTTCTTGAAGCTTTAACCTCATCTTGTCTTCATCGTAACTCAACCCTTCAAAATCTTCACTTAACATAAGTTCAGATTGAAGAGCTGATTCATGTTCTTCAGTCGGGGAATCAAAGCTCTTGCTGCTGTAGGTTTCTGTTGAAGAATAAATGATTTGATGCTCGTTTTCATTGCTTCCATTCAACAGAATCCGGTTTGCATATGATCTAATCATGGTTGACTAACTCCAGAATTCAATTTTGCTACAACAAACACAAAATTAATATTACGACGATTTCCCCCAATTCCGCTAAATATTAAAACCCCAAATCATGAATCATAGATCAAAATCAAATTACCTGAATCAGATAAGAATAATTGAAGAAGATGATGATGATGATGATCAACAAACGAGCGCAACAGTAACCTTGATCACCAATCCAAGCACAACTTCAGAAACAGTCTGATCATGAATTCGTCTCCAAAAGATGTTAGGGTTTCATACATTTGAAAGCAGAAACAAGCAGATAAGTCTTCCCACTTGGAAGAATAATAAAATCAAAGCTAATAAATTAATCAGATATATGGAGATGGTTTCTATCCACTACCCCCTAAAATCTTACAGAAATCGAAGGAAATAAAGTGAAACTTACCTTCAAAGTTTCTCTCAAAATGGTTTTGACTTTTGGCTTTTGATTTTTTCAATTTACATTTGTTTGTTTATTTGTTGTAAATACTTTTTGAAGAAATATAGATGAGAATGGGTTGATGTGGGTCTACACGTTTTTTACCAACTTCTCTCCATTACTAAAGTCTTCGACATCATGAATTTATGGATGTTTCAATTTTAAAACCGTGTCCTTTTTCATTTGATGGTAGAGGTTTAAGTGAGGTTTACGTTGTAGATTGAATTATATAAGATTAAAGGAGTTGGAGTTCGAACTCCGACCTAATTTCAAGGTTATAGTTAATTACACAGATAGTCTTTGTCGTTTGTGAAGTTCAGTTTTGTTTTCTAGGATTGAAAAGTACAGGTTTAGTCTAATATTTTGCATGTTTGTAACACTTTTGGCCCCTAGGGTTTAACTTTATTTATTTATGAATATGGACAAAAAATGTTGAGTATATAATGTGCAAAATATTAGACAAAAAATATTTCAAATGTGCAAACTATTAGACCAAAAAAGTTACAAATGTATAAACTATTTAACCAAACCTGTAATTTTTCAATTTTAGGAACCAAAACCAAAATCCATCACCACAAGAACCATCCGTGTAAATAATTTTAAAGCTTATATTAAACATCTAAATGCATATGTCATTTAAGATTCCATCCAATCTACTTTAAACTTGTATGTCCAACTTGCAAAGAAAAGATGAATACAATATGCAGAATATTTGTGTTTACATACAAGCAAGAGAGTGGTGACATTTATAGTATTCACTCTTTTTGTCAACCAAGGGGGTCATGAGAGTCGATCATGCCAGGGTTGGTGTAAGCTTGAGCTTGGCTTCTTTAACTTTAAAGAGGTCAAGCTCGACTTGTTTAGTGGTTCATCACTAAAGCACGAGTTTGTGAGTATTTTTAAGTTTGACCTCAACACGTTTATTTTTTAATTATTTAACTCCAATATATATATACACCTAATATAAGTTTCTACAAATTTATTAATTATTGTTATCATAAATTAATGAATAATATGTATAAAGGGCTTATTTAAGTTTTTTTTTTTTTTTTTTTTTTTTAGAACACACCACTTGAAGGAAATTGAACAATGCTATTTAGCCAAAGAAAAAGAAAAAAAAAAGTTATTAATATAACATGCTCATTTAGGTTCATAAGCTTGAGTAGACTTGCTAATAAAACGCTTGATATATTAAGCTCAAGCTCGAACTAATTATTAACAGAGCTTCATTTAAGTTAGAGCTCCTTAAATTTAAATTGTAACATTGTAATATTGCACAAGTGTAATACTGCACAAGTAACTGAAGCATTGATCCTTTACATTTCTAATTGCAGTTATCAATAATTTATCAGCTATATTATATCATGAATATAACGAACCGAGTGACAGACAATTCCGTGATCTTAAATCGACGTTACATTTAAGCTCTAATGAATACACTTGTTGTGGAGTGTGGACTCTGATTATAGAGCTCTAACACATATTTATTTTTTTTAAAAGCAAAACTAGAGCCGCTCACAAGTAAAGTTGACAACGTATTTGGTTACTCAGGGACGCCCCCAGCCTAAAACACAAATATCACACAGTATAGTACTGTAGTTAAGTTAACTTTATACTCTTTTAAATTAAACATTAAATTATATCCACCCACTGGTGAAGATTAGTGCTTATTTTTTTTATAGAGTTTGTCTAGTGAATTTCCCTTTAAATACAAACACGTGCGTGAGACAAAATTTAAAAATGATATTATGAGCAGAATTTGTTTTAATTCTCATCTTTAAAATTAATTTCGTTATCAGAAGATGTTTTATATAGAAATTGAACATTTCATTTTTCTAGAACTTGGAACAATTCACCATCAAGAAGACTATTTAACTAATTGTTTGGCGGATAAATATTTGTCCCTTTAGTATTGGTGACTTCTTTTCCATTCAGCTCATTGTTTAAACATGAGTCCTAATATTACTTTCTGTTTTAAAAGGATAAAAGAACAAAAGGTAATTAGAAACATAGCATTTTATATAAAGTCAATCTTTACAAAAATAGCACCACACACATATGGTATTTTTATATTATGCGTCTCACTTGAAAAAGATCACTTTTCAAGCGTGTTGCGCACTCACTCTTCGCGTTTTAAGTGCACATTCGACAGGTATGGTTTATAAGCCCCCAAAACATAAACTTATTATATATATAACAATTAGCAATGTCGGTGGCTACAGTGTCTGCCACCGACAAAGTGCCTTCATGATCTTACCCTTTCGTCTCTCTTCTTCCCCACCACCTCTCTCCAATCTCCACCGCTTCCCACCTACACCACCACCATCGACGACATGTATCTCAATCATCGGTAACCTCTACCGTTGTCGCGACTCCTCTCTCCGGCTAAACCAGACAACATCGCACCAACCAACCGACTGCATCTTCGACCATCCCAATTTCACCCATCTCCGACCATTACCAGTGCACCAACACCATCTCCGAACACAATCGCACTGCTCCACCACCCGCGATTGAGACCCCATCACCGCCGGTGAAAACCCTAACCCTGATTTCACTATCTCCGACGCGGTGAGATGATGCAAAACGACAAGTTTGCTCCATGTGTTTAATCGACTTCTCTAGGTCAAAGGAAGAACAACAATGAAATCAACGTGTCTCTTTGTCTTAGTCGAGTTGATTATGAAGGTTATTTTGTAAATTCATCTTCAAATCAGGTAATTCTTGGTTTCAAATCGACCGTAGTTTGATTCAGTTACTAAATTAGTTTCTTTTTTGATATGTTGTTCATATTTGTTGCGACAGGGATTAGGCATTTGATATGGGTATGCCTTAAAAAAAATTTATCTTTAGAATCGGTGTTTTCTCTTTGTGTTTTATCTTTGTCTTACCTTAGGAGACTAATTTGAGCGTATTAGCGTGAATTTTGAAATTTTGAAATTACAATTAGTTCTTTAAATTTAGCTATGCGGATCCGTGAATTGGAATTAAATTGTTTCATTTGTTAATTTTGTAATCTGTCACGCCTGAGCTCTTTAAATTTAAAGTTAAGTATGCACTTTTTTTGAACTGTAATTCCTATTTTGAGCTTTGTATTAGTTGTGTAATCTGTTATGGCGGGTATTAGGTCTTCTTTTTGTTTTTTCTTAAAGCTTATATTTGGGTGTAATATGGATCAAATTTCATGTCAAATTTTGTAGACCTTCAATTTCAGATGTGTATGAGTACTTAAACTGCTTTGCAATTGCATACATGCTCTTCAGGCATTTGGTTGTTAGGGATAGCGTTAGCTAATATTACTATAACCTTAATACGATGCTTAAGATTTTATTATAACTTTGAGTTGCAAGTTTTAGTTTTTTGCTAGAAACCATCAGGGGTTTAGTTAGGTTATGATTTTGTTAGAAAGTGGTTGCTATATGTGGGGTTTTAATTTCATGTCAGATGTTGTCTGATGTGTATCTCTGTTTTGCTTCTAATTAAAATTGGTTGCTAGAATTACGAAAAAAGGTGTCATACTGGTTCCTATGTTGTGTAGTTTGCCAAAAAATAAATCTTTATCATTTACTCATACAGGTGGTTGAAAATGTGGGTGTTTAAAGTGATTAGAGTGATGTTTAGGAACCAAAATTAGATTATTAGTTGCTACAAAGTGATTCAGGTCAAGGATTGTCTGCCAAGATTACATTTTTACCCTCAAAATCTAATTGCATTGACAATAAATTAAAAGGTGAAAATTATAGTTAGTGATTTTAACTCATTTTTATGAAAATGGGACCTTAGGTAGATTTTTTGATGATAACGGGTCAAACGGGTTAAAAATTTAGTTAAAATTTGAACTGGCC
>WOUH02000028.1:2037412-2050073 GCA_009936405.2 Stevia rebaudiana | reverse complement strand
CTTCTTATTTTTTATATAAATAATACATTAAAATATAAGACTTTTGGTGAAAAAAATTTAAAAATGCGCCGAGTAGTTTTTTTTAAATATTTTTTTCAAGTTTCTTAAATTGTAACATATGTTACAATTTTTTCGCGAAATTTTTTTAAAAAAACGGGTTTTTTATTATTTTAGGGGTTTTTTTTAAGTACTCGGCACTTTTTTCTTTTTTTTTTATAAAAAGCAACGAAAATGCATTTAGAAGTGTGCCTTTAAAAAAAAAATTAACTTAGAGTTTTTGAGCGTGCTTTAAAGTTTCTAGGATTTTCTTAACTCGAGAGGGTTTTCTTATTATCTTTTACCTATATATATATGTGCGTATATGGAAGTCCTAAATATAGACGATCAAAAAAAGAGGGGGAAGTGCGTCAACTGGAGGCTGGAGCAACGAATGAGGTAATGGAACTCGTGAGTCTTGATGTTGACTCTGTGTATTCATTAATCATTTTTCTAGCTTCTCATTCACCATTGTTGAGTTCTTGAAGGTAGGTTACGAACTAGTGTTGTTGAGGGACGAGTATTGTACAAGCAATTAAATGAGTTGAACAGTAGATTTAATGAACACGCGGTTGAGTTATTATCTCTTAGTTTAGTTTAGTTTCAAAAGAGATTAATATGAATAAGATTTGTCTTCTTGTTGAAAAGTACTCTCCTGAAGATTTACACAGCAAGAGAGGATTCAATTACGATATCAATTAGACCGGATCGTCCTCGAGAATTCAAAAACATTCCATGTCTATGGGCAAGAAAAAGATGAGCCCCCTAACGAACTCAATAATTTATTATGTTTATTTCGACTTTAACATATTTTGTAAGTTAAAGGCTAACCGAGTGTAAATTACTTTATGTGTAATCGACTAGTAAGTTTATTGGGCTTATTTCAAACTTTGTAATTTGGTTTTTATTTATGTTATAACGTTCCAAATTCGGCCTAAATCAAATTATAAACTTTTTTACATATAAACCATATATAAAAATTTTAAAAATTATGGACCCTTTAAATTATTGGGTCATGTGGGGTCGCCCACCTTGCACATCCCTTCCTGACGGCCCTGAAATAAATATATATAATTGTTATCGTTTGACATAACCTAACACGAACCACCACTAACGAATATATAAATCAAAACATAGCGATAGAGAACAATTATGAGTAGCGTAACTTTTGGCTCCTTATATAAATGTTCAAGTTCAACCACAGAATTAATTGCAATAAGTTCCGAAGTTGTTGCAATAATACAAACAATAACATTAACGATAATAATAGTATAAAAATTTTTAAATAATAATATAAGCATTAGTAATATAGTAATAATAGTTTAATAATAATCACAAATCAAGAATGATAATTACTCTCTAAACATTTGTGAAGTTATAAATACTAACTATGAGCATGAATCATCTCTATAGCATGTCGTACAATCCAATCCATTGTATGTGATAATTAGTTTCATAAAATTATTTATTTATAGATATCTAAATAAAAACTCAATTTAACACCTGATTTTAAAACTATAAAACATTAAACATAGCAATATAAAAATATATTACATGTATGTAATTCTTGATGATCGGAAGGAACATTGGTTTTAGTATTGATATTGTCTATAAATACATGTATAATCACGTAATTTTTTTTTAATTTCAAATATATATGTTGTTTATGATGTGATATTACTTAGCTATAATAACATGATTCTACTAATGTTATTATTGTTGTTGGATATGTTTATGACTGCATGTGCATCTTTGTTTAAGTTTTCAGCAAGTTTTTTAAATTGATTCGTCATCAACGTGAAGAGATGTTGTTAAATATACGCAGCAATGCGCCTCGGTTTTATTTAGTATTATACAAATACGTATTTAAGTTCTGCTATATACATGACACATACGGTAGTCTAGAACTCCAGATTAAATGAATCTATAATACATTGATAGTATTATATTATCCATTCATATTGAACCAGAAGGATGTAACACAAATCTAGCACCTGGTCCACTTCTTTTCCAAATTTGACCAACGTCTATTCAACGGGTATCAGCTTCAATCTTAGACGTTGGATTTAAAATCGTACGGATTAGATGTTCACAGCACGCTTACCAAATCAGAACTGACAGATTTGCATGTGTCGGTTTGTTTAATTCGATTAAAAGTCAACATTGAGGAAAACAGGCGTGGAGTGTCGGACGGAGCGATCTGCGTGCGCATAAAGAAATATTTGGTACAACTCCAACCCCACCCATGGTTTACTTTCTTCTCGTGATCTCTTACCATATATAATATATATATATATATAGATTCTTGTTTTCTTAAAAAGGAAAAAAATTATAGAAAGCTTAAAAAGTCGGGTTACTATATAAAAATCGGGTTAAACAAACTTTGATTTACCTTATTGTACTGGAGTTAAAACTGACTCGTCGAACTCTAAATAAACTTATTTTGTTTTAGCTTTTAGTGGTTTAGATTTTTGCTTTTAAGGCTATATTTCAATTTAACATATGTTGTTTAGTTTTAAGGTTTAGTTTTGGTTTAGCTTTATGTTTAATGTTTAGTTTTGGGTTTAACTTTATGTTTAAGGTTTAGCTTTAGGATTTACAGGTTTAGGGTTTAGCATTAGGGTTTAAAAAAAAGCAATTTTTACCAACGATGGAGTTTTCGTAAGCGTTAACCCAAGCCTCGGCCAAGGAAAACTCCTCATCGGCGGTATCCATGGTTGTTGTCAGGTTCTAACTGCCGGTTGTTGAGAACCCGAAGCCTTGCTTTGTTTTTTTTTTTGTGTTTACGTGTTCTTCGTTCGGGTTGTGGTTCGGGTTGTGTGTCGGGAACCGCATCCTCTTGATTATAAAAGGCTTGGAATTCACCAAAATCTTGTTGACTATACCCAAACTCGCCAAAACCATGTTGTTGACTACCACCGAATTCACCATAACCATGTTGGCTACCACCGAAATCGCCAAACGTATAAAATTACGTTGTTCATGTCGTAAAAATTACGGTTTGGTTGGTTTTGGTTTTGATTGAAGAGATAAGTTTTGGGAAGTTGTAGCCGAAGCCCCAAAAAAATTCATGTCATTCATCAGCACAATGTTATCTAGTCAAGTGCGATGAACATCGTCTTTTATTAGTTCGCGTCAACGTGTACGGAGAATCTGTTTGAGGTTTTCAAGTTGAATCAGACAACACAAGAATGGGAAAAACTAGTTGGACTGCATGATATTTATTTGTGGTGCGACGTGTTTTTGTATAGTCGCAAAAACACCAGAAATGATCTACTTTCCTCGATTACACTCCAAGAACGTTTTCTATTCTCTTGAAACATGTAGGTTTCACACGTTCAATGACAGATTGTTCGGAGAAGAAAGTTTCGTAGGAACAAAATATATTCTCAGCCGTCATGCGTGGATCGAGCCAAGTTGGTGCTAGACTGCTAGCTAGCTAATAACTTGGTCTTCTTACTTATATATATATTTTATTATTCAAGAATCTTGCATTAAACAAAACTGCCTAATTAATATCTCATATGACAATCGTTATATCTTTTTTGTGTTAGTGTGTGTGTTTTTGTTATATATTAATAATGGCTAAGTAATGATAAATTTACCAGTATCTGTTAGATGAGGAAACAACATAACAAATGCATACCACCAAAGGCGTGTTAGACATTCTAATCTAGAAGTACAAATCACCACTTCTAATCCGGACTAGGTTTTATGTTTGACCATCTTAACAACCATTTTTCAAACTTAAGATGACATGAAATATCTGTAATTTATCATTATTTAATTTATTGTAATTGTTAAAAACATGAAGTTATATAAAATTAAAATGGAAAAACAAATAGTTTAAAATCCTATTTATTAAACTAAAGAGACCAGCATCTTCAACTCCCGATGGATATTAGGGTCGGGTACAAGACATGATTTTACAATCAGCTAAGCTACGAGAGCGGAATTACAATTACTTGTCCCATTGATTTCTTGAATTGCAAAAGTAGCCTAAAATCTAATATAAACAACCATCTTATCATGTGACCAAGAGTCTAAGTTAGAGCTCTATTTACAATTAGACGTATGGATCTATCCAAAAACTTTTCTTTTGCACTCTTAATTTAAGATTAAGGACTTGAAATACAAATCCAACTACAAGGACCGATAAGTTCCTTATTGAAATAATCCCAGGGTGTTGTGACATTGGAAACTATGGGTTGTAGAAGAAATGTGCTAAGTTCATTTGCGGAGACTGAGGTTGTGGTTGATAACCTGGTGCGTTGGACGGGTTATTTTGTGGTATTTGTATTTTTTTAGGACGAGGTTATTGGATTTTTGGTTTGATGAACCACCTTGGGATGAATCTCCTTTTATTTTTTTTAAAGATGAATATATATATGAATATAAAGAGAATAAGTGAGATTTTTGTGTGTTTGAAATGATAAAATGATTGAGTTTTTATAGGATGGTAAAATTAATTTTTTTAACCCAACGTCTTTTTCCCCTTTCCCAAACGGTCGAATTTTTTACAGTTTCCAACGGCTAGCCCTAATGAACACACCCCACCCCACCCCAACACGGAGTGGTGTTCACGCAAATCCCTGAACCAGGGTGGCCACTTCCCGGGCTCCTCCCGTGTTCACACCACATGCCCTCACAACTAAACAAATAAATAATGACTTACACTAATATTAACAAATAATCTACAAAAATAATATTTTAAACTAATATTTTATAAATTTATTTGAGCACACACTACTAATTCAGTATTAAAAACCAAAATTCATTATTTTAATAATATAGTTTTTATAACTACAGTTGAACACACTAACTAATTAATACAGATACGAGATGCATTTGAAATCCAAAAACTACAAGACCATATAGCATAATGTAATTAACATAACATAACATCCAATGTGAGTGTTCCATTCTTTAAAGTCATATAAAGGTCGTTACACACTAAAATAATATCTAGAAAGCTAAAAGTGTATCACCAAAGAATCCTGAAAGTTGCTACCACGATTGCAAATTACAATACTCTTCATCTTCCAGTTGATTTAGTTTAAATACTGGATTACAGAAGAACTAATCACTCTCAAACGTTTCTGCAAAAAGGAGAAAAAACAGAGACTTTAATTTATATGTTTATACCAGAAAACAAGCTCGGTATAAATGTAAAATAACATTTCAGAAGATAAATTCTTTTTGTGAGTACAAAGAACAAGCTTAAGCCATTTAATTTTTTATCAATTTGTCCATACTTTTTTTGTTTTGTTATAGAGTTAACCAAAAAAATCAATTTGGCCCCTCCATTTTAAGATGCAACACGTGTTAGATCATAAAATGAAGGGTCCGGATTTAGTTTTTTGGTTAGCTCTCTAACATCAGTTTCGCATAATACACACCCGCTATGTATATATAAGCACACACTTATATATATAGAAGGAGACGGGGAGACATATTTACCTGCATGGACCTCCTCTCCACTCTTAGTGGCATTGACACCCTCATCTCCATCTTCTGAGCCATCACCGTCTTCCGAACCATCTCCATCTTCTGAACCATCTTCGTCTTCCGAATCATCACCATCACTTATAACGGGTTCTATAGGTCTTGGTGGGGGGAATGTTGTTGACCTTCTTCGTGAACCAAGAACAATATTGCTTGTGTCAATGCCTTCCAACTCTTTTGCTCTTTCCTTTCTTCGTTTCACTTCTTTGATTTCTAATAAAAAAAACAATGAATTATATACATACGTATATATATATGGGGTGTGTATTATGTGAACCTGATCTTAAAGAGTCAACCAGAAAACTCAATTTGGCCCCTCCATTTATAAGTTTCTCAATCTGTACCCTTCATTTTCATGTGTATACACTATGTAACGCATGTGTACAGTGTGTAACACATCTTAAAAGGAAGGTTGAGATTGAAAACTGAAGGGCCCAGATTTCTAATAAAAAAACAATAAATTATATACATATATATATAAAAATATATAATTGTGTGTTTCCATTTCTTCGTTTCCTTTCTTAATGAGATTATGACATCAAAAAAGCTAGAGATACAAGCATGATGCAAATAATAGGTAGCAATATGGGTTGGTTGAGTGACAAGTCAAAGCAAGCCAGTTCAAGTAAGGTAACTTTTTTTGCACATTTCCGAGAACGAAACATAATATATTACAAAAACTACTTTATTAAAGAAAATATTTTCGAACTTTGAATAAAAATATTAGAATGTTGTATGCATTTAAATAAAACCATAGATAACCTTCAACTTGTTCAGCAGTTAACTAAGCAACTTTTTTACTCGATAAAAGAGGACCCAAATCAAGACCACCAAGTATTTACTACAAAACTAACCTTTTTCGGATGGGTCTGTAGATAAGCCTTCTTTAGATAAAATCTCTTTCAATTCTTTAATTAAAATAGCCTCACGTTTGTCCTCAGGAGCTTGTTTGGCTTTCTTGTATACAGTAGGAGCAACACTGTCAAGAAAAAAAATAATAAATTATAACGGTAATATGAATGTAATTAAGTATTAAAATGTTTAATAAGAAAAAAGAATTAAGTACGTCATCCCGCAAGCCTTGATGATCGATTTGAGGCGCTCAACTTTCTTTCCATATACAGGTGCTACCACTTCCTTCTGTAAATAATTAATTACAAATATTGTAAATTATTTTTGTAAAGAATATGATTAGAGAAACTATTTTATAGCACAAGTTATTTAAATAAACACTTTAGGGTGAATTTTGACCCATTTTTTCAAGACCTGATTACAACCCTACTTGACCCGTATTAATATAAAATTGATTGAAAAAAAAAAACTGATATACTGACTTTTACAGAGTTTCCACCAGATTCTTCATCAGAAGATTGATCCTGTACATTATTCTTCTCAACAGACAATTCTTTAGAACTTGCGGTCTTTTTTTTCTTTGACTTCTCAGTTTCTTGAGCGGGTTTTTTACGTTTTTTAGGCGCTTCAGATTTTTGAACTTTTTCTTTGACAGCCGTTTTCTTCTTTGGTTTTACTTCAGCTTCTATATTCTCATTTTCAGAATTTGAAGGCGAAGAATCAGGATCCTTGTTACTTTCAGAATTTAAGACCTGTAAAATGATAATTAACATGTCATTATATACCACAAACAGAGCATTTCTTGTTAAGAAGAAATTAGGTAATCTCACCTCATCTAATTGCTTACTAATTAGTTTTTTAAAAGGATCAAGAGAAAACTTTTGGAGTTCAAGATCTTCCTCTAATAGCCGTCTGACACTAACCAAAGTAAGTTCCCTGAAGACAAAAACAAATATTTTTTAAAAAATTAAGGGTGTGTGAAAATCATGTAATTAGCACAAAAACAGCAAGATAGTGACTAATAATTTTAGACGTGTCGAACAAAGATAATTAGCAGGAATAAAACATAATCCATTCATAAGTGTAAAAATTTGAAGTTTAATTGGGAAAATTTTGTATTTACCCCTACAAAAAGTTTATAAAAAAAAACACTTATTAGATATCATATATACCGAAGCTAAACTTATGATATCATATATAACCTTTCTAGATTATATTTTAGCTTAAGACAAATTTACCCTCTCAAGGTGTTCAAACAAATTCACAAACTATTTTTTTGTTTTGTTTTGGATTCATAGCAACTGCATAGAATTAACAGTGGCTTGAAACGTTTTGCTAATCAATCGTATTCTTTCACATTTTCAAAAGATTTGTAGCATCCAATCCGAAACAGTGTTATACATTCCGCGGCTGAAAAAAATTATTGTTGCGTTTTATAAAATTAAGGTCAGATGTATATATAAAAACTTTTGAAGTTTTTGAAAAATAAGGGCATAATAGTCATTTTTAAAGCGTGTTTTTAATGAAATGGGTATATAGTTAGTTATATACAATACTTTAACTAGTTTATAAGGGTGTATATGACATATTAAGTTCAGGTTGGGTATATATGATATTTCATAGGTTTACAAGGGTATTTATGAAATTAAATCATTAATTAATTTTACATACTCCGATTTAGATTTGAAATAAGTTGCTTTGTTCCAAATAGCCTCCTTTATCATGTCCTCTGTGGGTACTTTGTCCTTTGAATCGCCTTGAGTTTCAGATTTATTTGATAAAAGACCCATTACAGGGGAATCATCCACTTTTGCATCTTTAACTGAATCTTCTTCTACCTTAGTTTGTTCTGAACCGTTGGATTTATCATCTTCTTTCTTGGGTTCATCATCTTCTTTATTGGACTCATCATCTTCTTTCTTGGATTCATCGTCTTCTTCTGCACCACTCAAATACTACCATGCAAGTTTCAGTCACTTGATCAATTTCCATGTTTACATAACAAATTCATATTCATGTCATCATAATATGAAGGCGTTTTAAGAAAAGGTATGATAATGAACAATTTCCATGCTTTCATAATGAGCAATCTCCATGTTTCATTGTCAATGACACAAGGTATGACAATGAGTATCATAAATTTAAAACATAAAAATTACAAAACAAACGCACCCATTAAAATCCCTTTTATGACTTCTGATCAGGGAATGAACTATTATATCAATACCCCTTGTTTTTTTTTTTATAATTTCAAAATACAGATTCTTTTGTCTGGGTATTTAGTGATAAAAGAGATGTGCTTTAGGTCCCTACAAAATTATTATGAGAACCCTAGTAGAAAATCAAGATTGGAAATGTATGAGTCTAAATCATTGTGCAAAGGACAATATAAGAGAGAAATCATTTTAAAAACAAGAAGATTTGTCACAATATACTTGTTAGGATAGTATAAGAATAAAACCAAGATTGTTTAATCAAAGTAGTTAACCCTAACATTAGAAACATCAAGTGGAGGTCTAAACCTGTAGAGTTTTAAGAGACTTTGGTGGCCCTTACAGACCTTTGGAAACAGTTGCAAATGTTTCTGTTATCCGTTTATAGTTACATTCACTTTTGTTTTTTTTTTTTCTTTAATTATTCATAAATAGCTAAAATATTATACAAAGATGCAATACACAAGAATCATGAATGTTAACTTGTAAACCTCAAATGTGACAACTGATTTTTTCACCATAACTTTATACTTAATCTTCAGCTACTTGGGTATGATTGCAAATTTATAATACAAATAAAGAAGAAGACATGAGCTTGATCAAATTTATATAAACTTCTTTGGATTAGATTTTGGTCATTAGCTGATAACCAACCATGGTATCAATTTGGGATTGTTGTAATTAGTTTTTTAGCCCTTTGTCTTTGGTTTACTTCACTCGTGCATTACTCAGGTTTTCTAAAAAAGCCAAATTTTTATTTTGCATTTTGGTTACATTGAACAAGTTTTATTCAGATCATTTCGTGATAAATGTGACATTATACAAGATAGGTTTATATGTGATTGCATGTTCAAAGTTGTAAAAAAAGCAAAATTATAAGAATAAATGCCAACCATGTCATATGTATTTCAAACCATGGAAGAATAGCATATTTTACAGTAAGAAGCAATGTCCTGAACACTAGAACAAATAATCATATTTATTGAATTATTGCTACCTAAAGTTGAATTACCCACAAATCATTAAGAAGTACCTTCTCCAACACCTGTTTAACAAACTTCTTGTGTGAATCCAATGCGTATGTATCTAAAACCATGTCTTTTTCCAATAATCTTCGAACTCCTTCAAAAGTTAAAGCACTGTCTCAAGAAAGAAAAAGGAAACATAGATATTAGAGATATTTCTGGTTACCACACTTTTCAAATTATAAAAGACGAACAAGAAACAAAATAGCAGGGAACATAACTACTAAATACATACGATTACTATCATATCAAAATTGAATGAAAATGATCCCATTAAAAATGAAATTCATTAGATACCAATTCACCGTTAAAGAATTAGTTTCAAAAATTGTAAAATCAACATATCTAGTGGATACATGGCATACTAATATCTAATCAGTTAACAAGTATCCAACTCAATTGAACTCAAATCAAGCACAAATCACTGAGCTGCAACATCTGTTTCAATTAGAACTAGCAGAGAAATTGATGAATGTGCTAAAAAGCAACAGATTGAAGTTGTTTCTGCTAACTTAAATTAACTTAAGCAAAGTCGCAAACATCAACATACGATGTAACGAGAATTTGAAAAGGGATACTCACTCAGATTGGTCTCTGAAATGTTGAAGGCGAGACCTCATCGCTTGCTTTATGCGAGACTCCATGCTCTCGTCCGATTTCATTCTTCTTATTCGTCGTTTGATTTGATGTATGTTTTCAAACCCTCACGAAGAACCGACGATATGCAATTGCAAGTGTATCAACTCATATATTCGGACCACTCCCCTCCCCTGACCTAGAACTTGTTTCCCGACGATCGATGTTTAATTGAAAATTCAATTATTACTACTAAACGAAACTGCAATTTTGGTCCTTGATTTTCCCCAAATCTCCATGTTTGAGTTTTCGTCAGCCGAATTTTGGGCTTTTGGTCCTTCATGTTTCTATTTTTTGTCAACCGTGATACCAACTGTTGTTGGTCTATATTAAAAAACTAGATTATAACACGTGTGAAGTATATCCCTTGGGATATTGACTATAATTATGTAAAGACACGATATATTTGACTATCAATGACCGAATTACACTCTTGCTATCACAAGGGTTTTGATTACACAGAGAAAGTAGAAAAGTTGTGTGTTTCTTCTCCTTGTTGCTGCTTCTTATAGTGCTCCTTCCTATCGTGTCCCACCTAGGTATCATGACATTTTCTTGGCGCCCCTTCTTTGTTTGCTAGATGCCATGCTTTTTTTCAGTCATCTATGACGAATCGACCAACGTTCCTCTGCTACATGGCAGGTTTCCCTTTTGTCGCCCTGGCATGCCCTTTTTGCATTGGTAACGTTTTGGCGCCTGATTTCTCATTAAATGCATGTACTTGACACATAAATGCCCTTTGCCTGTGCTTCCGAGTCTATCTGGGCTTGTGTTTTGGTAATGGGTCTGCTGCCCATTTCCCTATATAACCCTTTAATGTCACCATTGGAGTACCCTTTACCGTGTTTTACACGGTTTGGTCACGTATACTTTAAAATTAATACAAAAATTATTATATGAAAGAAAGATCTTAAATGAAATATAGGATTGTTTAAGTATCATAAACAAGATGCATACAAATGTATAAAGTAATTTACAATGACCCGAATTTTATATTTAATAATGATACATCACAAAAACTATATGACATTTGTGACCATTTTCCGATTGTAGTCGAAAACTATGGGTTTATAGTTATATAATAGTCAATTTCTTATGGTGTTTTCTTATAACACCATTGTCAAATCTCACATCGGTCGTGACAAAGGTAAACAAACATCACTATAAAGAAACAGATTATGACGTAACAACGCATCAGTCAACGTCGATTGTAAGACAAAATAAATAACTTATATAATAACTTCTATTCAGTCAATGATGGCGTTTGATGTTCTTTTAGTTCAAATCGATGATGGCGTTCATTGTTCTTCTAATTCAGTCCATAAGGGTGGAGGGAGTGGTACCATGTGACGCCCCAAACTCTATGGGCTCGCCACGTCATCGGATTTACACAAAACACAAAGTTCAAACAGAATTGCACAGCAGCGGAAATAAAAACTCAAATGTATATAATATTTAACCAAGTGTTATTACATTACTTCAAACTAATGTACATCATTTTATATTAACTAAGCCAGCATTCCTTCTAAGTCCGACATGCCTTCCAGCTAACCCATCCATCACCTGCCACCTGACGTTCCTGCATCTGACATGCATACTTACAAAACGTCAGCTTACGCTGGTGAGTTCTAAGTTTACAGTTAACTTGCCTCTTTCGAGACGTTTATCAATATTTCATGCAATATTATATCATATAATATTTACCCAAACCTGGTCACCTCATATCTATCATATTCAATAATATAACCTTCATGCAAAGCAATCACATCACATTAGCAATATCTCAGTTATTATATTTAACAATATAACGTTCACCTATTCTAATCACATTCAACTCATATGTAAAAGTTCATAATAATCAATCCGTCGTTCTAATGTAACTGCCTACAAGCACCGTGTCACATTTAGAGACGAGCTATCTCTCACACCCACGGTCGTCACCGCCTTAGTTGTACAACCTGCTCAATCATCCCCCACTCGGGAATCTCAGCTTTATCACAAAGCTACGGTCCTGTGAGTTTACATTTCCATCCGACCCTTTGACTTATTATTTCTTTTACCCAAACCAACCAGATTATAACTTGGCCCTTACACGACACACTCGCGCCTAGAACCAGTTACCATCACCACAATCCATATATGACTAACATCATAGTCCAAACACATTCTTTGTCAAAACCACATGTTTTACAAAGATTCACCAGTTATAGGTACACATACCTATTAACTAAACCACTACCCATCATACCTAATAATATTAAAACAACATTAGTTTATTTTAAATATTGTTTCCACTGGTTCGGTTTCTCATAAGTTCAACTCAGATGTACTTCCATTATAGTGACGGTGTTTATATATAGGGCGTATGTAGGGTAAATCCCAGCCACCAGCCCA
>WOUH02000028.1:2008792-2024886 GCA_009936405.2 Stevia rebaudiana | reverse complement strand
AGGGATTTGGGAGGGGTGACCATTATGGGGTTTGAATGATTTGGGAGGGGTGATGACGTGGCAGAAAATTTGGGAGGGGAAGAATTTGAGAGGGGTGACCATTACACATAGCCTAAAATAGAGATGTCTTAGGTTCGAATCGCACATAAGAAATGGTTTTAGGTTTGATAATGGAGTTTTATCGGAGGGATGAGTTTCCTCGAAAAAAGTAAATTTAAGATTTCTAGATCTTTCTTATATTAAAAAAAAACCTAAACCAAATTTCATACTCTTTTCAGAACATTCACATTAGGTTTTCTAAATTTGGTGTGAGTGTATTCTCTGTATTATAAAGATTTATTGAAAGTGGTTGTGAGTGGAGAAATATAAAGAAATTGATAGATTCTCTAAGTATAGAGATTTTGAGAGAGAAAATATAGTGATTTTATAAATTGAATAGGAGAGAGAAAGATAATGATTTTAATAAAGGTAATATTTTATTGAATATAAAAATGATTGTGAGTGGATGAGAGAAAAAAATAATAATAAAAGTATTAAAAAATATTATTTAATTAAAAAAAAGAAAAAAAAATTATTATTTTAAGTGATTAACAGGGAGAGAAGAACAGTGAATGCTCTGGCCCGTTGCCCCTTTTCCAATCTTTGTATAATTTGATCAAATACTCCTGTACGATATGATTAAATCGGAGGTTTATCATCCAATTGGCAGAAGTTACAGATTTGTTACGCAGGTTTACCAGAGAGGAGTTTGAACAATATCACCATTCCTTCCCTGATATTCTGGACTAGTGCTCTCGTAATCGGTGAGTAGTGACACAGTTAAGCATAAACCTAGATCAATCATTGAAGAAACATGGAGAAACCGACACGAGAAGGATCGCCGGAGCTTCAATGCGTCGGTGAACTGGAAATCGTGAAACCAAAGCCGGCGGTTGGTTTCCTATGCGGCTCTATCCCTGTAACTGATAAACCATTCACCGCCTTTGGCTCTGCTATTGTTCCTTCAGCTTCAACGTAAGAATAAGAATTCCAATAAATTATAATTTATGCCTCGTTTCCCACATAATTTTGATTATAGTTGTAACGACTATTGCCAATTCTTCGTAGGGAAGGAGCGCCAAGGTATCGTGTGATTCCTACTGAGACTAATCTGAAAACGCTTCCGTTTCGGCCAAATATACCGGAAAAAGTTCTTCCAATGGTTGCTGCTCATACGAGGACCGCTGGAGGTAAAGTTTCTCTTTGTTTATATGTATTTAAATCCGTAGAGAACATTGGAAACTATTAGGATTATGTTTTGCTAATATATGTTAAGTTGCTTACTACACTGATTTCGTCCATTAGCATGCTTACTTGGCTGGTTTGCTGATTGAGCACTTGAATGCCACACAAAATCAATGTGAAATTTATGGATGGAGCTTAGTAGTAGTTTTTTTGGTGAAATTATTAATTAAGTTCATGTATTTATCAACACGTAATCCTGACACATGAATATGAATGTAGTAGAACTGGTGCAGAAATACTTCTCTGAGGAAGATGCTTGCTAATTCTAGGTTTTATTAAAGCAGATATAGAGCTTTCTTGTGTCTAAATCTTGGGTAAATGATACTAGAAACCTACAAGAAGTATACTAGAAATTTACATAATAAATTGCGCCTCGTGTGCGAAATGAATCAAGTAACATGAGAATAACAAGATTTCAGTTTTTAAAAACCCTTACACAAGTGACAATGATGACACATACGACAAACCTCTTGACTCAAACTCAATAAATAAAGCTTTATTCGTTTAGCTTTAGAAAGTAGAACCCAAAAAACTGCGCGTTCTAGACTCTAGTCAATTGGGTTCTCTAACATTTGTGAATTTTCACAGTGACTTTACTGATTTTTCCAATAGATGGTCAGACTATAATAATAATAACATTTCATGAATGTTTAATTTGGTGGTTTCTGTCTAACATCTGTTGTTGCACTTGGTAGATTTACCTTATGGAAGCGGGACAATTGCATCAAACCTTAAAAAGAAAGGAGAAGCCCTTGCTGTATCTGGTTTAACAGAGCATGAAGATGAAATTGATGTCATTGCTCCAGCTGACATTCTCAAACAAATATTCAAGATCCCATATTCCAGAGCTCGCCTCTCGATTGCAGTACATCGTATTGGTCAATCTCTCATACTAAATACAGGGTAAATGCCATCTGCATTGGCTGACTTTGTGTCAACTTGAATTCATACATTTATTAATGGTCAATCTGGGCATCTCTAATGGGTCAACTTAGCAAATTAGCAGTGTTGTAAAAATACTAGGTGCTAGTTGAGCGGTGGGGTACCGTACCGATTCACGATTAATCTGATTGGATTTTTTTTTTGTAATCTATCAAACTTATATATATGCACACATCAAGATGAACATGATACTTCCATGCTAACATAAGTACTTCAAAGTCCAAATAATATAGTTCAAACATAAAAAATTAAGCTTAAACATAACAAATTAAGCTCTTCATAATTCAAACATTAACATATGTGATATCGATTTTGACTGATTAATACCAATTAGAACTATTACTGATTTCTATGGTCCAATTAGGTGAAATCGCAAATTGGCGATCAATCTTAATTTTTACAACACTGGAAACTAGTTAAAAAGGGAAACAACCCGAAGTATATTTTTAGCAGACCTACATCATATTATCCAAAAATTGTACTATTAATTAAATGGTATAAATATACCAGTAATCATTTTTGACACACTACTTATTTACTATCAAATGTCTTGATTCTTTTATGTACACTGTAGGCCTGATGTGGAAGAAGGTGAAAAACTAGTCAGACGACATCAGCAACCGTCACAATGTGCAGATAAATCCTTATTTTGGAATTTTGCTATGCATTCTGTTAGGATGGAGGCATGTGATCTTCCTCCTTCTCAAAATTCTAAATCAGATGAAAGGCCCAAAACATCTTTTCTGACCGGAAATAATGAAATTGGTGATAGCGAAGGATTTAAATACCCACAATCAAAAGCAAAACATGATGGTTTCTTTTTAGGAGTGAAGAATAACCAAAGAAACAAAGTCCAAGATGCTGTTAAAAAGGTCTCAAAAGTCAAAGAAACACCTAGACCCTCCATGCAAGAATCTGATATGTACAGAAGAATGAACCGAGATGGATTCTTAAGGGTTTTGTTTTGGAAATTTAATAATTTGCGCATGTTTTTGGGGAGTGATTTGCTCATATTCAGTAATGATAAACATGTTGCAGTTAGTTTGCACCTATGGGATGTTTCAAGACAGGTTAGTTTGCACCTATGAATTGTTGATTTGGGTGGTTATTTCATCTCAAATGGGTTGAAAGGCACCTAAAGGCTATTTTTAACGAATAGTATACAATCCCCCAAATCATTTTGTTCAAAGGACTTAATATTTTGTGTAATAATAATTGTTTTTCAATCATTAATAAATCATCAATAATCTGTAATTGTTTTTTTTTAAAGAACAAAAAATCATTAGTGGGTCTACTCAACCCAATGACCTTGCCTTTTTTTTATTTTCTTTCTTTTATTTATATATTTTACCTGCTTAATTTATTCTGTTTATGCATGGCAGGTTAGTCCATTAACATGGCTTGAAGCATGGTTAGATAATGTGATGGCAAGTGTACCAGAATTAGCCATCTGTTACCATGAAAATGGTGTTGTTCAGGGATACGAGCTGCTGAAAACTGATGATATTTTTGTATCCAAGGGTGTATCTGAAGATGGTACTCCTGCTTTTCATCCTCATATCGTTCGCCAAAATGGTCATTCTGTTTTGCGCTTTCTTCAAGAAAATTGCAAGCAAGATCCTGGAGCTTATTGGGTACTTTTTAATTGTCTTTTTTTTATTATTTTTGTTTTGCGCTGGTTAAATCTTTTATTGGCTTTTTATTATGGTTGTTTTCTTTACTAATATAATGACTGTTTCTTGGGTGTGTACAGCTCTACAAAAATGCTGGTGAAGATAACATTCAACTGTTTGATCTTTCTGTTATGCCGAAGACTCATGCAACTAACAGTTGTGATGATGACTCTACCTATATACCATCTTTAATTGATAGTGGGAGAAGTGATTCTTTACTCTCGCTTGGAACCCTACTCTATCGTGTTGCTCACAGGCTTTCACTTTCAGTGGTGGGGTTTATATTCTCTCTCTTTCTCTTACTATATAGTGTATATATATATATATATATACAGGAAATGGATATTTTGAAAACCCACTTTGGTTAAGAAAATGTGGAAAAAAAATGGTAGGTTTTCAAGGTATTTTCGTCACCCTTTTATAAAAAAACGCCGAGTAGTTTAATTTTTTTTTGTAAAATCTAACAAAAAATCCCGTTTTTTTAAATTATGTCAAAATGTTACGTATGTAACATGCTATTTTGCATTTGTAACATATATTTATTGTATGTAAATATGTCCATTTTTTATAAAAAAAACACTTGTTGCTTATTTCATCAAAAGTCATAAAATTGAATGTAGAAGCTAAAAAAAATGCATGTGACATATGTAAATGGGTTTTTAATGGTTCCACATCTCAAATTGTTTTTGGATTATACGTTCGTTATATATATATATCACTCTCTGTCTTCTAGGGACATAGTAGTTTAAGGTTGTTCAATAAATCAATAAGTGGGTTGTTGGGTAGACGTGGTAAACTTTTTTCTTGTCCTATCTTGTGTTTTTATACATAATATTACATTATATAATTATGGAAACTTAATTATTTGAAGTTTTGAATAACATGATTTAAGAGGATGTATGCATTAAGTTTCACTTTGGGCTAGTTACAAACCATTTGAGATAAAACACAAGTCATAACCAAAATCAACAATATTATTTATACATGGGTTTTACTTGCTAACTCTACTAATAGTGAATAAACAGTTACATATTTCTACATATTTCTAACACATGTTTTTTCCTTCAGTCTCCTCATAACAGGGCAAGGTGTGCAAGGTTTTTAAAGAAATGTCTTGATTTCCTTGATAAGCCAGATCAACTGGTATTTAACCCTGATACCCCTTTTGTTATAGATATTTATTGCTACAAATTTCATATGTCAATTTAGTTATATATTACTTCCTTGTAAATGACCAATAGGTTGTACGCGCATTTGCTCATGAACAATTTGCAAGGCTACTTTTGGATTATGATGAAGATCTAGATTTGGCATCAGAAGTACTCCCTCTGGGCTCGGAGAATATTGTTGCTGATGATAAAGATGAGTCAGATGAATGCATGAATGGTATCTCTAGATTAATAGTCCATGAAAATATCAACCCAAACAACGAACACGATAGTCTTGATAATCATGATAGTCATGATTCACCTGATGCTGGATCAAGAAAACTTTTGGTGTTAAATGAGGCTGAATCATGCGACGTTGTAGTGCAACCAACTTGCAACTCGGTGGTGGAAGCTAATGCTGACCTCATCGCCTCCAAACTGGCGGCAATACACCACGTGTCACAAGCAATTAAGTCTCTAAGATGGAGGCGACAGTTACAAGGTTCCGAAAGTCGTGTTGATGAAACTGACAATCATGCATCAGGGTTAACCGTTGAGTTATCTATGTGCGCATGTGGTGATACTGATTGCATTGAAGTTTGCGACATTAGAAAATGGCTTCCAACTTCAAAACTAGATGATAAGTTATGGAAACTCGTTCTTTTACTTGGAGAATCATATCTAGCCCTCGGTGAAGCGTATATAGTTGATGGCCAGTTGAATCAAGCTTTGAAAGTTGTGCGGTTAGCTTGTTTGGTATACGGGTCCATGCCACAACATCTAGAAAATTCTAGATTCGTCTCCTCGATGAGTTCTAATTGGTCGCCGTTTGAGATAGATGTTAACGATACAAAATCTATTGTATCTCATTATCTTTTTTGGGCTAAAGCATGGACACTAGTTGGAGATGTGTATGTTGAATTCCATTTATGGAATCAAACGGTCAAAGTCAAACCGCCACCTGCTGATGGTCGAGAGTTAAAAATGTCGCCTCAAGTTGAGAAAGAACTTCAAAGACTCAAGAAAAAAATGGGGAAATTTAACCAGAGTTGCTCGTCTTGCTCGTTAATTAACTGTAGTTGTCAGAGTGATCGCGTCAGTAGCGGTAGCAGTGCAAGTAGTAGTAGTAATAATACCAGAAATACCCCCCGTTCGTATAGTTACGGGAAAAAACATACCGAAAAAACCGTTTCGAAAATGGTAGCTCAAAATATCAAGGATGAAGTTACCGAATCTGATTCACGCGAGGTGGAAAAACTACCAAATGACGGCGGGATTTTTAAATACATCGATGGTTACACGCATACTGACATTGATCATAATCTAACAAGCGCGTGTATTTGTTATGAAGAAGCGATAAAATGTTTAGATGGTCATGTTAATACTTCAATCGAGTTACAATCCCTTGTTAAGAAGAAAGGATGGGTTTGCAATGAATTAGGGCGAAGGAGATTAGAAAGAAAAGAAATTAGTAAAGCTGAAGAAGCTTTTTCTGAAGCTATCACTTCTTTTAAAAAGGTTTCTGATCACAAAAATATTATTTTAATAAACTTAAATTTGGGTCATGGAAGACGATCATCAGCTGAGGAAATCGTGTCACAAATGGAGCCGTTTAGAAATCATCCAGTTTTCAAGAACACGTTTAACCAAAAGCTAGATTCTGCAAAATCTCAGTATTGTGAGTCTCTCAGATACTATAGAGCTGCGAAAAAGCAAGTTGATGCGAGTGACGCGATAGTTATTGATCTTAAAAATGATGTGTATACGCAGTTTGCTCATACGTATCTAAGACTTGGAATGCTTCTAGCTAGAGAAAACACAACTGCAAAAGTTTATAAATCTAAAATTGAATTTGGTAAGTGTGAGATTTCAGCCAGTGATGCGATTAGTGAGGCGTTGTGTATGTATGAGTTATTGGGTGATTTGAGGAAACAAGAGGCTGCATATGCATACTTTCAGCTTGCTTGTTACCAGAGGGATTGTGTTATGAGATTACTAGAAATGGATTTGAAGAAAAGTAATTTATCAAAAGGCGAAAACAATATATTTCAGAGAGTTAAACAGTTTTCGTCAATGGCCGAGAGGAATTGGTGCAAATCTATGCAGTTTTATGGGCCGAAAACACATTCTACAATGTATTTGACCATTTTGATTGAGCGGGCGGATTTGTCTTTTAGCTTGTCAAAGTCGTCTCACGTGTATGCGGTATGTTGACACACCTCTGTTTTGTTTCTTTTCTTTTAATTCTGGATTATAATTTTGAGACATTATGGTTATTTTTTTGGATACAAAAGAAACATTTAGTTTGGGGTGGCAAGATTAGCGGGTCAGGTGGATAGGGTAACGATTCAGAGTGGATCTTTTTAGCATGTATTAGTACGGCTAACCACTCTGTTTGCTTGTTTATAAATTAGAGTAAACTGCACTTTCGGTCCATGAGGTTTGTATAGACATGCAGTGTTAGTTCACTCTTAACAGTTTCCATCACTGAGGTTTCATTTCTTAGCAGTTTTCGTCTATTTTCTGTCTACACTTATGTCTACTCTGAGTTAACAGATGAGTAAAAACACTCAACGTTGACCAAAATGCCCCTCATGTGTGGGGGATTCTAACGAAAGTGTAGACACAAAATAGACTCAAGAACGAAAACTTCTAAGGAATGAAATCTCAGGAATGAAAACTGTTAAGGGTGGACTGAAACTGCATGGACAAACCCCAGGGACGAAAACTTCAGTTTACTCTATAAATTATTAATGAGTTATTTATGTTTAGAGTTAACTTGATAGGTAAAGTAACACATCTGGGTACTAAGGTTTAAAAGCAACAAATTTGGGGTTTATGCTTTCAGTTTTTGTAACAAGCTCTGGTATTAAGGCTAATTTCTGTTAAACTAGGGTGAAATGACCAAATTACCCTTTGAATTTTTTAATAGTGAAAGGGTACTTTAGCCATTCCACCCTAATTTAACAAAAAAGGAAATGGAAGTTAGCCTAAATACCCAAGTTTGTTACAATATTGAAAGCCAATCCCCAAACTTGTTACTATTTTAAACCTAAGTACCAAAACCTGTTACTTTTCCCAAACCAAACCACAGGGACCATTTGAGTAATTGCCTCTTATATTTAGGAAAGCAATGTGCTTACAATAATAATTATAAATGTTTTTTATTAAAACAAAATTAAGGAGGTTGTGGTGCACTAAATTTAGATTCGGGTTCCTCAACCAGACCCGTTGATAAGGAATTAGGTCTAATTTGCCACTAGTACTTTTTAAAAATGCTGTTGGTGGATTTCAAGTATGGTGATATATAGCTGACAGTTATTTAACTAACTAACCAATTGCAGATGCTTGAATCTGCTCTGGATAGTTTGCTTGATGGACGACATGTACCTGCAGATAAAATCACATCCCAAAAAGACGATTCTGGTGTATATGATAGATTTTGGGGTCGTTTGCAGATGACATTAAAAAGTATGCTATCTGTAACTCTTCCTGCTGCCACAAACAAATCTGTTGCAACTCATTCCCACCAGACTGGAGATGATGATGTCAGCAAACTCAAGCAGATGTATATGTTATCTTTAAAAGCTACAGACTTCAGTCAGTTACATGCCATTTACAAGTTGTGGGTATCATAAAATATAACTCATTTCTGCAATACAGTTAGTTACTCTTATGCTTTAAGTAGATTTGGATTATGACAAATTGGGTGGGTCCGGTCTGGTCTTGTCGGGTCAAAAAGTTTTTACCCCAAATTTTCTAACCACTCATGAACATTTGGTCACAGTTACAAAACTTATATTATATATATATTTTTTACTTGAGTGATATTGGATGGTTTTTATGAGTATGTTAAAAGCTCATTTATGTTATATATGGGTTTGAAAATGATATTTATGTTTTATACTTAAGGGATTGTTGATGGTATGTTGGTGGATGTAAGGGTTGGTAAAATAATAAGAGGTGTAAGTAAAAGTTGATTATGAGTTGGTCCAAAGTTTCACTTTAGCTTAAGGAGATGTTCGGTAGTAACACTTGGTCAATTGTTAGCGTTTCCATGTAGAGGTGTGCAAACCGGTTTTTCTACCATATCGATTCCCCTTTCAAACTCGTTCTGGTTGGGTCAATGGAAGTCAAAACCTGTCTTTGATAGAATTGGTTTGGGTTAGAAACTGGTTTTTGAAGAGGGGAGTGATCAGTTAGGTTTGGTTTTGATCATATAGAAAACAAGGAGAGCTCAAATTTGTTCAACTTCTTTTCAAGTTCCACCCATTTTTTATGATCGATAACTCGCACTTTATTATTTAAGAAAATATTACAACCATAACATCAAACATTTTTTCTTTAATTTTAGTCTATATATAAGAAAGTTATTTAAAATGTGATAAACCTATGCTAGTTTATATGTGTGATAATTGTATATTTTGTATTGCTTTAGTGAATATCTGGTTTACAATTTATAACTATATTGTTTCTAGTTTTTATTGTGCTACCATTATAACTGTGTTATATCATTGTAGTCAAAGTTGTGCTATATTTGGTCGAACGACACACTTATACCATGTGTGCTATACTTTTTGCAAACACTAAAATAATTAACAATGTATAAGTGACGTGTACTCATTCCTTCTTTCTTTCTTTGACAAAACTCACTTATTAGGAAAACTATATTATTCATATGGTTCCCTTTATTCTCTTGTGAATGAAGACATTTATACATCGGTATATTTGGTTAATAAAATTTTGGCCATTCATGGTTGAATAAAAAACACACTTAGCTCTCTGATTCATAATACATTTTGCTAATTGCATTCTTTCTGAATGGCAATTCATATGATTATAAACAACTTGTGCTGTGATTGTGGTCCAATACCTATAATAAAATGGTTCTCACATGGGATATAGTATGATTCTTACTTCACTTACTATTTTGTAATTATTATTTATAATAATTTATAACAATAATACCATTATCACATGCGCAATAGTCAATACTAAGATCACAGCCTGTTTTGCGAATTCATGGCAAAAGCACGCAAACTATCATTAAAAGGACTAAAGGAGCTAGCAATGTGGCCACTATAAAATTAAATTCTAAATTATGTTGCTTACTTTAACACAATGGGGCAATTTCATATTTTATACTCTTCTTCTACTTGTGGAGACTGACAAAGCGGCAATATTAATAAGATGAAAACGACAAAATAATCCACTTTTTAAATGTTTTGTTTACATAATTGAAATTTACAAGGGTTAATAGAATATAAAAGCATGCATGGTTACATAATGTTAATATTACCAAAAGCAAAGATATATAATATATTAATATATTAATTATCACTCAGGTCTCATATTTCAATTCAAATATTCAATTTCGAAATTTGACTTGCAGTTCATTTGACGCCCTCTCTCTTCAGTTTTTGTTTTATATATATACTAACAGTAAAATAATCAATTTAATTTGTACTTTTTCTCCTACAAAATTACTTTGGTGTCCCGGTTGCAAATAAATTAATAATGGTAGTACTATAAAAACGACATAATTTATTTCGCCGCCTCAATGAAATTTTAGTTTTAAGTCGGTTTTATAATAAAATTACTAATTAAAAGTTTCAGCACTACAGTTATCTTCTTATCAAGGTTACTTACAATAAACAATCAAGATGCGTATATCTAATAATCTGAATTTCGATAACAAATGGCATGTAGCCTCTTTAATTATAGTTTACTAAGGTGTCTCTTTCTTATATATATGTTTCTTATATGTTTGAGGGTTCAGTCTCAATACGCGAGTGATATACCATTTGTAGTAGATTTAGAGATGCGGACTTGCCATACTTAAAAAAATCTATATTAAATTTAATTCTTTTTGTTTTTTCTTATTTGGAAAAAAGTTTTGTAAGAAATGATGTCTTTATAGAAATTGCTCCCCAAACCTATGTTTTCAACTTAAGCAACACCGCTTTCAGTTATGTTCGATTATCACACCACTTAAAAGGATAAAAGAGATAAAACACTACTAAATAATTGAATAATTCTAATTGTAATTAATAATTACCCTATTTTTTGAAGGAGGTGACATGATGGCATCATCCAATGTCAAAGGAATCTTCTCCGTCGTCACCTACGTACTCAACTACTTCTCCATTGCCACATATTTTCCGATTAAGTCAATTTTCGAATTCACTCATCAAATAGTAAATTTTGTTCAAACAATAATCAACAGTTCAACACATGCATCTAAGATTATAGTTTTCATAAATCACAATTCACAAACATCATATATGCTTTCCTAAACGTTAAAGAAATCCACATACATTATACATAAACACTTGATTTTCAATTCCCATTATTTTCAAATTAAGACAGTAGCTTAATTAGACTTAAAAACACAATAAGATTCATCGGAGAAAGTAACCTGATGAACGAGCTCTTGGAATATAAACAATAGATCCAGCCACATCACAGGTTCTAAAACAAGAAGTATACAAACCACCAAACCCACCAGTTGACCGTATCTTTGACCCCTTCATCACCATACGATCTTCATCCTTCGAACACTCAACAAAAGCTGCAAAAAACGGATCTTCATGATGATCACCGGAGATGTACTTTTTGATCAAAGGTGCAGTGTCTTTTCCGATCGATTTCCTGAAGGAGTTGCCGGAGGGAGGTGGCGGGAGAAGACACTGTGATGAATAAGATTTGTTGGCGTCATTTTTCTTGGGGATTCCGGGGAATTTTTCCCACGAAAAGGGTATTCCGGTGGAGTATTGAGGTGGAGTTGCCGGAGATGAAGAACCGTCGAGGAAGAAGGATAATGATGTTAGAGATGAAGAAGAAGATGATGAGAGAGATGGGCTCCGGCGAGACGGTCGTCGGATACTTGTGGAAGTCATGGAGTGTTTTTGTTTTCTTATTTTCCCGATGGAGAGAGAGAACCGACAGGAACAACACCAAAATGTAAATGGATGAATTAAGTTAACGTTGATTTTTAACGACGTTATATTAAAGGACGAAATCCGAAACAAAACATTTACATAAAGGATGATTTTGGTACTTTTTATAGATAAAGGATGAAACCTGAAGTAATATATAAACGTAAAGGATGAGATCTGTAATTTTGTCAAAAACATATTATTAAACGTGTTCACGATAATTAATAAATTAAAGTAACAGGGTGTTTGGAACTACGATAGACATTGTTTATCTTTTTAAAATGACTTGTAGCTTACTATCATAAAATTACTAGTCTACCTCACCCTTTACCCAATCCACCACACACCACCATAATCCCCACCGCTACCACCACCACTCGCCATTGTCACGCACCACTACCGACACTCGCCACTGTCACCCACCACCACCGCCAATCGCCACCCACCCCACCGCCACCACCACACACTGACATTGTCGCCACCTGCCACCACTCACCCCCATTGCCGCCACCCACCGCCGCCGCCATTCATTAATGCCACTGCCACCCACCACCGCCACCACACATCACCCACCACCATCTCCTCTGCCCCGCCATCCCCTCTGCCCACTACTGCCACCCACCAGCTCCATCACCCACTTCCACCCACCAACTCCATCACCCATTGCCACCCACCATCTTAAAAATGATTTTAAATATAAGAATATCATTCTTAGGAATTTTACATCACTATAAGTTAAAAACCTTTTTAACTTATTAACTTACTGATTTTTCTTATCACAAAAGCAAATCCAATTACTTTTTAAAAACTTGTTTTGGAATGTCACAAGTCAATAAAACTTTTGAAAAAAAAAATTTTTTTAACAAAAAAACACTTTAAAAATTGAATGAGCAATCCAAACATTTGGAATGTCACAAGTCAATAAAACTTATGAAAAAAAATAAACTTTTTTCAAAAAAAATAAACTTTTTAAATGAAATGAGCAAATTCCAAATAATGTTTTCACTTATTAAGGTCGATAAATTTATTAGCCGACACGGTGTGGTGTCGGGAAGGTGCTGACCCCGGCGGCCTTGATCAGAAACACCGTCCCCCCGAACGCGGGGTGGGGAAACCCGGGGTGTAGAAGCCGACGTTCACCAATTTTAGGAGTTAAATTTTTTACCGTTGCCATGACCGTTGGACCCTATTAAAAATATTTAATTAATCAAATATATTTAACAAGTAGAGTAATAAAAGTGGCCTACAAAAGACAATAATCTTATAGTGTTTGCTATAACTGTCTTTGACCGTATTACAAAGTTTTCAATCAGGCTGCCAGATCTAATTGAGCGGTAAAATCTTGTACTCCTAAATCATGGTATAAATCACGAACAAAACCAAGAACAGCTTGATCATCCGCCCCTTTCTTTACCTGTTAATTTATCAATAATATAAATACTAATAAATTATACATGTTTAAAAAATGTTTAACAATTTTCCTTTTTGTAGTTTACCTGTAGTAAAACCGATCCAACCACATGACCTGGTACAAATTCCCAGAATCGCGCGTCGGATACTTCAATTACATCTTCAAGAGAAGCCATCTAACAACAATACGCGTTACAAATTAAGAATAATATTACCAAATTGTTTATTATTTTTAATTTTTATTAATACCTGTCTCCAGCATTTGGTCAATGCTGAGGAATGAATACTTGGTGGGGCCTCTTGAAGAAGAATACCACCGCTTGTTTTAAAAAGTGGCATCGCGAGTATGAATACAGTGAATGAAACTAGTCCCAAACATAAAACTTCAGCATTATCAAATCTGAAAAAATAATAATAAAAAAATGACCAACTATAACAGAGAATTACAATATTAAATACATTATTAATTTGTTAATTGCAGAACTTACCCAAGGCTTAATAACCAGGAAGCCAGAATCAAGCCTGCACTGGAAAAAAGACGCGATACAAGCTTTAAAATGAGATTTATAGAAAGTCATGTGTCAAGATTAAAATAAATAATCATACCTGCGGATGGAATCAGCAACCACATGCAAGCAAACCGAGTGGTGGTTCATATCTTCAGCATTTCTATAAACTGAAGCCAAAAAAAATCAATTTAGTTTATAAGGTGCTTTTTTTAATAATAATATATATATCCTTATGGTACAAACAATACATACCAAAACTAACACGGGCATAGTTCCGAAAGAACCAAATGCCAATGAGATTCACAAACAAGTTTGTTACTGCAGAAACAATCAAGTAATGCCTACAATTGACAATAATAAACAACAATATGATGTTTTAGGAACTTTAAAAACATTAGTTATATCCATAATTAGTCAAGAGAACGTGTTAGAGAAGGATTAGTGAATGTAAGTGAAACTTACTTGTGCTCAGATTCATCTTGTACAAAAGCGTGAAGTGCTTCAACAGCCAATGAAAATGACATAAACAAAAGAAATATCTGTCTAAACATGAAGCACAAATTAAAAAATTCACCATGTTAGCTACAATAATGCAAAAGGAAAACCATAAACACAAACAAATGAGGTTTTCAAATTCATTCATGAGAACATAAAAACAGCAGTGAAACTCATGCAGAAATTGTGCATACTTACAGAGTTGGTAAAAGCAGATAAAACTTCTATCCGTTTGTACCTGATATCAAAAGCGACCTATTTAGCTAAGTTTATGTCTAAAATTTCTCAATTGTTCAGAAGGCATCAAGAACAAGCTTCACAAGTGACCCATAGTGACAGTTTTCAGCAAACATTTAATCAAATGACAGAAATTCAAAGCTCACCCATATGTGTAAGCTCGATCAGGCTTCCTCCGCGAAGCAGCCATTGCAAATAAAGAAAATGTCAAAAGGCCACATCCAAATGTCAAATGAAACGCATCAGACACCAAACCTAATTAGAGATGAACAGAAACAGTCAAAGCTTTGAAATGAAATCATCATCCATTTGTAGATCCCCAAGTAAGACTATATACTACAACGATAACAACAGTAAATTTTATCTGCATAACCAATTCTATCTAATCTGTGATTATTACGAACATATTCAATCTGATAAAAGTACCTGCTTGACCAGATAAAAGACCAATAATCAATTCCGCCGTTGAACAAACAACATTAAGTGAAATCAACATAACCAATCTTTTCATCGGTCGATTTCCAGATCTGATTACATCAAACAAAGAAAACAGAAACGCTGAAATCGAATTTATTTCTCGTTTACTGAACGAAGAAAAACCTTCTTCAGTCCAAATTTTCTCGCTCCCATACTCTCGTTGCGTCGGAAAAACCTTCGGTGCCGGAAATATGTCAATCCTAGAAGAAGTACGACACAGCAACGGCTTCTTCGCAGAATAATCATTAGAAATAATCGATACTGGCGTATGAGGAGGTTGTTCACCAGACTGGCGTTGGAAAGAAGTTTGGCGGGAAAACGCAAATCGACGGTCGAAATCACCAGCGTTCCATGAGCGAGGTGTTTCGGCTTCTAGTTTCTGATAATCGAAGGTGGATTTTGAGTCGGTATGCTGGTCGGAAACTCCGGATCGTTCCATAATTTGGTGAAAAATTGGTTCGATCAAAAACCCTAGAAGCCGAGATCAGATGGATGTATGGATGGGTGACAAAAAGTCATCGTCGAGACGAAGACTTTGACCAAAATTCAAAATTCATTTTATGAAAAAACAATAGAAAACACGGATTAATTTTAATTTTTTTACCATGGACGTATAATGTTGATTGCTGAAAACATAAAAAAGAAATTTTAAATGGTGTACCGTTTTGTTTTCTATACAAATCACCTTTTATATATGTAGTTTAATTATCAGAATAAAAAGATATAAAAATGTGGTTATACAAAAAATAAAGAGTAACTTCTATTTTGCTCTTTGTGGTTTACACGTTGTAACTATTTTCATTTATTAGTTTAAAAATTGTCTTTTTTCTCCCTGACTTATACATTATGTCCCTATTTGCTTCAATTCACTAACTCTCGTTATTTTTTTCCGTTAAGTAATAGGGTGTTTTGAACATTTTTACAAAGGGACTAATCATGTAAACAATCATTATTGAGGGACTCTTGTGAAAAATGTTTTAT
>WOUH02000028.1:1998095-2008692 GCA_009936405.2 Stevia rebaudiana | reverse complement strand
TCCTTTTGTTTTCATGTTGTAGAGATGTTGACATTAGGTTACAGGAAGATTGGTTGCATAAGAGATGCATGGATAATTATTCGGTTGGGCTTTCCAAGCCCTCTTAAAGCCCCAACCACTACGCATGGTCTTAGATGTTATATACTTAGGTAACATTTGGTATGAATGAATGAATACTGAAATGAAATAAGTCATTACGTTGGAATGAAATAGAACATGTTTGGTTACACTTTAGAATTGAATGTACCATTACATAAGGAATGCGACTCCTTATCTTTTAATGATTTTCATTCCTTAGGGAGTGGTGTTTTTTTTTCATTCATTTCCTTGAATGAATGACCCGATAAATGATCCAATCATGACTCGACCCAGTACCAAACCCATGATCAAAACCATGACTCGACCGATTACTCAACCCATGACTCGAACCATAACCCGACTCATTACCAAAACCATGACCTGACCCATTACTGAACCATAACCCGACCCATTACACAACTCATGACTTGAACCATAACCCGACCCATTACCCCATGATCCAAACCATTACCTGACCCATGACTCGAACCATAACCCGATTCATGACCCAACCCATGACACACAGCCCACGACCCAAACCATAACCCGACCTACAACCTAAACCACGAACCAACCCTTGATTTGAACCACGACCAGAAACACAACACGAACCATGATCCGAAACAATCACCAAAACCATGACCCGACCCAAATTGTATTTTATTCCTGCATCTTTTTCTTTTTACCAAACAACATGAAGTAATAATTCATTTAATAACCAATGGTAACCAAACATGACAATGGAATGGTAATGATCCATTTAATTCCCCTGTTCATTCCATTCCGTCATTCATTCCATTACCTCATACCACTTAATACTTACATTTAAAGTCTAAGAAAAATATTTTTGAAACAACTGAATTTATATCACCGTAAATAAAGGAAATGAAACAAAACTATGCATTTATAAAGTTTTAAAAACTTGTGAAAGAAAAACAAAATTAGATGCTATATAAATAAACAAAATTATTGCAGCATGGGGGAGCCACAAGCCCCCAATGCCGAATAAAAACACCTTTGGGTATTAGAGGCGATGTTTTGATCTCGGTCTTTGTACATCTAAGTGCAACGACCGTCGGTCGTTGTACCAACTGTTGTTTTAAAGAAAATAAACAAACTGAATTGCACACCTTAAATTTCGCATAACTAAAGCCGTTGTCTCAATATACTAAGTTTCCTAAGCCTTCGAACGGAGATGTTAAAGGGTTGGAGCTATTTGAAAAAAAAAAACAAAAACAAAAACAAATATAGTAGAACCAAATCAAGTTGTAGATATTATAAAGTGAAAAGGCGCTAAAATAAGAAACAATTGCAAGATTCATTGAGAGTTTGACACTCCAAAATCATGGGAGTAACCTTTGCATTAGTTGGAGACTTTTATTCCGATTGACAAACTGAAGTTTTCTGGTTTACCTACCTGTTTTGTCACTTTTGTGAGCATACCTTTATTTCTTTTTAGGTAACCTTTGGACTATATTGGCCCGGTCTAGGGCCCAAGCCCGTTTGTGCAATTTTATTAATAGTAAGTACCAACTTTTTTAATGGAAGAATATCTATAAATTACGTCAAAGAATTATTAATAGATTTGATGAACTCGTTCTGAATAATTCTTTCAGTATATCGGCTATATGCCTATATGATGTTATGATCAATTTTAGAGATGGAAGAAACACGTGTTATGATCAATTTTAGAGATGGAAGAAACACAGAGAAACAAGTTAAACTCAAATTATGATGCTTATTTCATTAATTAAAACAATATTAATATTATTAACAGATAAACCTTGATAGCTAGCTAGCATTTACATGAAAGGTACTCCATATAAATATATAATGTCAACAACAAAAGTAGTCCCTATACTAGTATATCTGATAAATATACTCCCCCGTCTAATCATTCTTATCCTCAAAAATGATAAAGGACAATTTGCTTCATTATTCTCCAGTTGAGAGAGCTATTTGTAAATGTTACATATTCAGCAAGCATTTGACATCGTTGCATAAAGAAAAACCATCTTAATGGAATAATAGTTTGAGACACAAACCATAATTTCTTCCCAAATTACCTACGGTTCACAGTACTTCATGTAGCGACTGAATCTCATCATATATGCCTTTTAAAAAGGAGGTCATTGGCTCAACCCTAACAAGGTGGGTGGGTATGTGTGTGTTTGTCGTTCAAAAAAAATGTAACCATCGTGCAAATGTATTATTTTGTTTAACAACAATTTTTTACATCTAGTTCGTCTTTGGCAAAGCTCAAATTCATTATTTCAAGAGGAAAAACAACTTAACTCTTAGTGCGTGTGACGCTTGAACACAACCTTAAACCTCTCCTCCCCCGACTGTGTAATTACTTCATTATATTATACATAAAAAAGAAAGATATAATACGCATATAAAAATAAAAAGGGGTTAATAGGAGATGATTATAATACAAGTGAAGTTTTCGTGAGAAACGTATGAAAAATTCTTGGCCTTATCAGACAAATCATTAAGATGAAGTGGTCCTCATTTTGTACAAAAACAAGTTATGTAAAAATAACTGGAAGAGCAAAAGAGAAACATCCACATTTTTTTAAATAAATCAAGATCCACCTGCTTTTTATAAATTAAATAACTTTCAAACGTTTTATTATTATTATCATTTTTAATTACACCATAAAATATAAAATTTAATCACCTTTAATTTAAGTATAGAATTAATATGGTATTTTTTGAATTTTTTGACGTGATCCGCATTTTTTTTTATCCGTGTTTTTACCCAGTTTATACCGATTATGTAAATTTGAAATCGCAATCCGTAATTTTAAGCCTTGATTCCGTTTTTCTGAAGCTTTGGTCCGTCTTTTTTAACCCACATTTTGTTTGTGAATATATACGTTTAAACATTAGTCTGTCTTTCTATAACCACATAACGTATTTTTACACCACCAGTCCTTATTTAAAAAAAAAATACAGTCCGTCTTCTTCTACCGGCTTTGGTACGTGAACATATAAAAAACGGGTACGTGAATTACTTTTTGTGTTCCTACCCTCACCCAAATGACACATGTCATATTCCTATGACTTTATACGTTTCACACGATTTCCCCCTATACGGTAACCATCCCCGTAATAATGTTGATATATTTTTGGGTCTTCTAATACTAATTTGAGTTGTTTGAAAGAGTCGTTGCTCTTATAGTTATTCCACACCCATTTTCCACACGTAATTCAAAGACTTCGCCATCCCGGTCGTCTTCTCCGTCAACTCTGTTAACTTGACTTATGTAACCAACCATAAACTCCACTCGAAACTCATCACCATTCTTATTTCCTCATGAACCAGAATCACTGAACCATGATCACTACATGTAAAACACCAACCGCCACTAAAATGAACACTAGGTTTACACTCATATCATCCCTGTTCTTCATCATCATTATTCAATATGCTTCCTGTCAGTTACCATCTTCTCAATTGACCGCCATGAACAACCTCCATAACATGCTTCAAATCAACACCATTTCATCAAATTGGGATTCATCACAAAACCCATGTTCATGGACCGGTGTTTCCTGCAATTCAAACAATTCCTCCATCATCAAACTTTCCCTCTCATCTTTCTCCATCTCCAACATCCCTAATGATTCTTCTTGGTCATCCCTCGTTTGCACAATCGAAACCTTGCAATCGCTTGATCTCTCCGATAATCTCCTCACCTCAATTCCACCTCCATTACTGTCTTCTTGTGCTGATTTGAAGGTTTTGAACATCAGCAACAACAGATTAACAGGCTCCTTGCCCAGTTTTCATGGCGGATTACAGGTTTTAGACCTGTCTCGTAATATGTTTGCAGTTTCTGTCGATTCTCAATTTGATGATTTGAAAGAGCTCAAGAGTTTGAACATTGGCCACAACAGTTTCACAGGACCTGTTCCTACTAATCTAAGTGAATCAACGGTTCTTCAAGAGCTTCAACTTTCCACGAATTCGTTCAATGGTATCATCCCTGATCAGATTACAAAATATCATAATCTTTCTCTGCTTGATTTGAGTTACAATCGCCTCATCGGAACGATTCCTTCTGGTATCAATCAATTGTCCAACTTGCAACAGTTACTTCTCAATGCAAATGAACTCACTGGTGAAATCCCAAACTCAATTTCACTAATCACTACTTTAAAACGTTTTTCAGCAAATCAAAACGGTTTTACCGGTTCAATCCCTCAGGGAATTACTACGTATATTAGTAATTTAGACTTGAGTTATAACAACTTAAGCGGGTCAATCCCAAATGACCTTCTTTCACAACCGAATTTGCAGACTGTCGATTTAAGTTCTAATAATTTTGAAGGTTTTATACCTGTCAACGCATCGAAAAATTTAATCAGAGTGAGGTTAGGTAACAATCAGTTAAGAGGGGAATTACCATTTTGGAATGATCTCCCATCACTCGCGTATTTAGAAGCCGGTAATAACAAATTAAGTGGGATGATTCCTCCTGAGTTGAGATTATACAAAAACTTATCACTTTTGGATTTGTCACATAATAATCTAGTTGGTTTCATTCCTCCGGAATTAGGTGATCTTAACAAATTACAAGTTGTTCTACTTGATCACAACGATTTAACTGGAGAGATTCCGAACGCAATCGGTAGTTTATTAATTCTTGTGAAATTAAATATGAGTTGGAATTCGCTGAGTGGTGAAATTCCGCCTTCGCTTTCAAGGTTGCAGAAACTCACTAATCTTGATTTACAATCAAACAATTTGAATGGTGAAATTCGTGACACTTTTGGTACCATGGATTCTCTGTTGGAGCTTCAACTTGGGAAAAACAATCTTAGTGGCGTGATAACGTCGTTACCCACTAAGTTGCAAATCGCGTTGAATCTTAGTAGCAACAACTTTGATGGCGCGATACCACAATCTATCTCCAGATTACAAGCACTTGAAGTTTTGGATCTTTCAAACAACCGATTCTCTGGTGTGATTCCAAGTTTCTTGACTTCAATGAGTAGCTTCACACATATACTACTTTCCAACAATTTGCTTACCGGATTGGTTCCGAAGTTTAATGGAAATGTTATGGTATCCCTTGATGGGAATAGATTGTCAAACACGACATCAAACCCTTCTGCGGGTTGGAATCGTAAGAACACAGTGTCTGTGGGAATTGTTGCGGCTTCTACGGCAGCTGTTGTTGTGTTTGTGATACTTCTAGTTGTGGCGGTTATAGTTTCAAAGAGAACTCATAGGATCAATGATGATGGAAATCGTCAGTCGTCTCAGTTGGAAGTGATCAAAAGCAGTTTGTTGACTTTAAACGTGATTCACAGAACGAATCTTGACTTCACGAAGGCGTTAGAGTGTGTTGGTTATGACTCTAATATTGTTTTGAAGACAAGGTTCTCTACTTATTACAAGGCGGTCATGCCATCTGGTATGAGTTACTATGTTAAAAAGGTTAACCGGAGTGCGCAAATATTTCAACTTGATAACCATGATTTGATTGAACAAGAGCTCGAAGTTGTCGGGAGGTTGAGAAATTCATGTGTCATGATCCCACTTGCGTATGCCTTGACTATCGATAGTGCGTATCTTTTCTACGAATTCACTGAAAAGGGAACTCTTTTTGATGCTCTTCATGGAAGCTTAGGAAATTGTTTAGATTGGACTAATCGGTATAGTATCGCGTTAGGAGTTGCAAACGGGCTAGCTTTTCTCCATGGACGCCCCTCGGGTCCAATCATCCTCCTTGATCTTTCAAGTAAAGCCATTATGCTTAAGTCATTGAACGAGCCTCTGATCGGAGATATAGATCTCTCTAAAGTGATTGATCCTTCAAAGAGTATAGGAAACCTTTATGATATCGCGGGTTCCGTTGGTTATGTTCCTCCAGGTATTTTTGTTCTTCTTACAAATAATTTTAATTTGTTTACTTACGAATAGGCCAATTTGGTTTTTGTTTGGATCAAATTCCAAACTATAATTGTGTTTTGGGGTTGCAGAGTATGCATACGCAATGAGGGTGACAATGACAGGAAATGTATATAGTTTCGGGGTGATTTTGCTTGAACTGCTGACAGGAAAGATGGCGGTTAGTGAAGGATCCGAGTTGGCAAAGTGGGTGTCAACCAAATCAAAAGAGAAACATAAGCTTGACCAGATACTTGACTCCAACGTTAGTCGAACATCACCAATCGTTAAAGACCAGATGTTAGCCATCTTAAAGGTCGCTTTAGCATGTGTCAGTGTCTCGCCTGAAGCAAGACCCGATATGAAGAGCGTGTTACGTATGCTCCTTAACGCAAGAAATTAAGGTGTTTTCAGGCTTTTTCTCTATGTGAATGATCGTGGTTCGTTCTTGATGTGAAGATATTATGTCAAAGTGATCACTCTCTTATCATCTATATATCTATCATAGGTAAAGTAATACATATAGGTGTTTATGCGGTTCCATCAGCATTATACTTCAAATTGGTTTTGTATTGAACGATCTCGTATGTATATACGTGTGTATTGTAACACTTGTCACCAAAGCAGTTAAAGATTATTTAAGAAGATTTAGGATGGATCATTCTGGACAACTAATTGCCGACTAACTTCGGCCAACCCAACGTAATAGCTTTCCTTTTACACACGGTAGTCGTATTCATCGTCTTATCAATTAACAACGATAACAAAAACAAAACTAAGCTTCATTGAAGTCTTGATAATAACAAAATATAATGAGCCTGAATTTTCTAAAAACAGAGTATAGGATTCTTGAAAAATCTGTTCATGTTGTTTTCCGCTTGAAGAAAAGTCTTGTTCTAACGAATTGAGTTTAACTAGAATGTAAGATCTTTAGGATCCTCAATGATCTTTGCTAATGTCTGCAAGAACTGAGCAAGATCCGCACCGTATATTACACGATGATCAGCTGTAACATTTACCTGTATAAATATACATCACTCTATTAATCTGCTTTCCCATCTTTTAATGTCAATTTAAAAAAAAATTAAAATGCTTCTATAACGGAGGCACCCAAATAATAATACACTCATTTATGTTAACTATGAAAAGGTTGGTTAACTTTTATCTATGAGATCAAACGGGCAAAATAGAGATAATTTAACATAAAATCCTATATTCAGTTAGACTATTACGAAAATAATATAGTATTTTATTTAATATATCTGACTCGCTAACTATTTATACATACCTGCATTTGGGTTTTCATGCCGATTCGTCCATCTTTGGTGGCAACAACTGTAGGTTCCGATGCTCCAACAGCCATGATTGCACCCTGTATAAACATTATTAAAAAATTATAAAAAGTTATTTATATAAACAGCATGCAAGATTGGAATATTGGATAATAGATCTTACGGTTCCAGGTGGCAAGATGGCATCAAAGCGATCAACACCAAACATTCCAAGGTTTGAAAGAGTAAACGTGCCTGCAAGATATTCAAATTCAGTAATTGCCTTTTTAAAGTAAAGTTAATAAAACTGTAGGTCTGATGATAAACAGGATATAGTTTCATTTGTGGCATCCGTGTATATGTAAATTGGAATGATATGAGTCACTACATCACACTTCTGATATATAGGAACACTCTAATCAAGTAATATATACAAAAAAACAAAAAACAAAAAAAAACCTTAAAACATTAAGAGTTAACGCTTATGCAAATATGATCTTTGTTAAAACCCATTTCACTTGTCACCCACCCTGACCCACCCGTTTTGCCAGACTTAGCGTCAACTGTTTATAACAACTAACAAGTCACTCTAAAAAATATATATATTTATGTAAAATTATATAGAGGAAGGATAGAATGAAAATCCATTTGAGTTGAGAAAACCCTAGAAACTCATATACAACATTATTATTTTTTTTTTAAAAAGGGTTGGTTTTATATACATTTCGTCACTTTTTATAAAAAAAAATAAAAAAGCGTTGAATACTTTAAAAAAAAAAAACATTTAAAAAATAACAAAAATTCACGTGTTAAGAATTTGAATGTCTCACACACTCGATTTGGAAATAACAGACACAAAGATAATTGATTTCACGACAACATTACAATGATGTCCGGTTACCTATTTATAGGTAATACATTGGCGGTTATCTTGACAGTTACATGGCGCCAATAACCGACTAACTAACTTAACTTACAGTTTTGACCCGCTAACTTGACTTATTTACATAAACACACTAATTACATACATAAACTAACACTTAACACTAATGACAGATTTACCCTTGATCCATGAGTCATGTTTATATCCAACATCACGTCTATTTATGTTTCAGCACATATAACATATGTAAAAGCTGACAAATTTTGTAAAAAAAAACTTTTTAGAAAAATCCACTCGGAGCTTTTTTGAGTTTTTTACCAAAAGTCATAAAACTGAATGTAGAATTTATGAAAAAAAAATTCCAAATAAACGCTGCTACATATGTTAAAATCGGGTTTCTTGGGTTTTTTCAACTCAATTGGGTTTTTTCTCCTCATCCATGCCCAAATTATATAAACATTATGAATAAACTAATATATAAATGTAAGAATTTCCAAAATCGGTTATTATTAGTCGATGAAAAGAATACCTGTGCTGTATTCATGTGGTTGCAACTGCTTTGCTCTGGCCTTATCCACTAGCTCTTTCCACTTTCTTGACAGTGAATAAATATCAACCTTAAACAAACAAAAAAAACATACAAATATATAACACGACCTCGCATCATGAATATTATCAATTTAAACTAGTTAAAAACCGCAGTACAGAAATCCACCTTATCTGCATTTTGAAGAACCGGAGTAATCAAACCTCCGTCTATTGCAACAGCAACAGCAATATTAATATTGCTGTTGTATGTAAAACTTTTCCCATCTCTACAACTTGAGTTAACAACCGGATGTTTAGCCAATGCAAGCGCGGTTGCCTTTGCCAACAATGCAGTCATTGTCACTCCCTTCGGCTTAATCTATCAAATTTATACAAAGGTTACGTGTACGTGGTAAATGAATACGCGAATAACGCGATCCAATGAGCATCAAACAATAATTTAATCTCAACCTCTTTATGTAAACTCCAAAACCAAACCCAAATAAACAATCAATCAACAACAACGAAAACAACGTACCATACACAGTAAATCACACTAATAGCATAATCATAAGATGAAGTTATTAATCAATTAATTAATTAATTAACAATATAATGAGAATAAAAATGTTACCTTTTTGTAAAGAGCATCAAGGGCATCAGTGGAAATTGTATAACCGACTCTAAAAGTAGGAACTTGAAGACTCTCAACCATGTTTCTACTAACCGCACCCTGCATTGTAGTAAACGGAACCACAGACCCCAATTCCACCGGCTTACTCAGCTCAGCCGCCAGTTTACTCGGCTCAGCCACTGCAACTGCACTAGCCACAACAGCAGCTTCAACATCTTTAGCCACAATACGACCCAATGGTCCACTACCCACCACACGACTCAAATCAACATTCAACTCTTTTGCTAGCTTCTTCGCGTAAGGAGACGCAACCACTCTTTTCCCGCCATCAGAAGCCGGGTGCGTCGAAGCCACCGGCGCCGGAGCCGGAGCCGACTCTGGTGCACTCGCGACCGGAGCCAAATCAGGTATCTTCGGCTCCACTGGAGGAGGCTGTGATGGAGCCGATGATGACTGTGATGGTGAAGCCGATGATGATTGATCTTTAGCTTTGGACACAGCTTGTGCAATTTCGTCCGGCGTCTCGGCGAGGAGGGCGATGGCGGAGCCGACGGCGGCGACACCTCCTTCTTCGACCATGATGGCGGCCAAATAGCCGTCGTAGAATGTCTCCACGTCCATATCGGCTTTGTCGGATTCGACAACCACAACAGACTCGCCTTTCGAGAGCTTGTCGCCTTCTGATTTGATCCATGAAACGATCTTTCCTTCGGTCATTGTGGAGCTCAATGCCGGCATGAAGATCTCGCGGATCTTAGCTTGAATTCGGGTCGATTTTCGGGTGGTTTGAGGGAGTGAGTGGCGGTGACGGCGGAGGGAGGAAGTGGTGGGGGTGAAGGAGGAGTTGAGGAGTTGAGCCATCGATGATTGTGTTCGATGGATTTGAAATTGGATCAAGAAAATGCAGAAACAGGAGATGATGAAGAGGTCTCTTTATGGGTATTATGGTTTCTCGGATGTATCGAAAGAGGGCGGAGGTCTCAACTACTTTACTGGTGAATTGGTGATGAAATGTATGTATTTACAATCGTTTTGGTCGAACTATAATGTACTACATACCCAATTTTGTGGTTCAGTTACTAATTTAGGGTGTGTTTGTTTACCTCTTAATAAGGTCTGAATGGGAGAAGGTCTGAATCGCTCAGATTCAGACCGTTTGGTTGAATAAAAAATCAAACCTCTTAATGGGATGGAATGTCTGAATAACCATCTTAATCGTTAAGATATATTTGATCGCTGAATGAAAAATAGCCCTAATTGCCCTTCTCTTGCGTACGTCTGAACATCCACCACCAGTG
>WOUH02000028.1:1979256-1993642 GCA_009936405.2 Stevia rebaudiana | reverse complement strand
TTGTGCAGTTTTAAGCGTATCTTTCAAACCATCGCCCAAACTGAGATTCTGATTACACTCAAATGAATCTAAATTCAAAGATGAACATAATGGAATTGTAATATTGATAAAAGTATTGGGTTACGATTAGGTGACGGTGGTTTTTCAGATGGTCAATGGCCGAAAAGTGGCCGGTCAACTGTCGGAAAATGACCAGTTGTCACAGTAATATACTAGTTTTTCTCTATTAATATACAGTATACCCAAATAAAATAAACCTATGACCGTATATAATAGAGCTCATCATATAAAATGGTGCATGTGTAATATGAAGAAGATACGCTTAATTCCTCTGTCCATTCTCCAAACCTTACTATTTTAGTGTGATTTCACTAAGTAAGTTTGTTATAATAACTTTATTATTCTTGTATTTTTTCTTCCTTTAATTTCGTGTGAATTTGAGGAAGAGAATAAAAGGTCGGTTGGATTGTGGTTCTGATATCTAGTTATGGGACAAATGTTGTCTAGAGAAGGAAGCTCTTGCTATTCGGTTCCCCTCCCTTTCCGTTACAGAGGTTGATTCTAAATTCAAAGTGACTAATAGGCTCAAACATCAAGCTATCAACACTATTTTGAACATAATTTGGTGTTGAAATTTTTAAACACAAGCTGAAATTTTGAAACTTTCACAACTTTCCTCTCTGATTGGTTATGTTTAGTTGTCTACCAACCCCGATCATTGGAACTGGCTTTCGGATATTTCATGAGCTTTTCGGTCAAAAGCATTAAAAAGATGTTGTAGGATTACAACCCCGTGGAAGCCGGGGTATAACTTTTACTGGAACAACTGGCTCCCCAATAAGCTTAATTTTTTAGTGGGCAGATCACCGTTTCCCAACAAAAGAGACTATGGCTATAAGAAATGTCAATATGCGCATGATATTGTATGTCCTTTTGTGGAGATTTCGATGAGAATACATAAAATTTGTACGCATCGTGTAAACTTGCACACGAGGTGTGAGATTGTATTTTAGGTTGGTGTAACGTCTTCTCCATGTTCGTTTTTCTACTAGAGACTGGCAAGAGACCCATAAATTCCGCAGGGGATCGAAGAAACGGAAGAAAGTCATTAACTTGTTAGTTTTAAAAGCCTTGTGAGGTCGGTGGATGGGGGATGAACATAATTGGCATTTTGTGGATTCAACACTTCTAAATATATTTGTCCCTATTATGAAAAAATTGATATAGTTTTGACACTTCGGTTCTAGACGTCTAATTGTTTGTTTTTAGTAGTCTATTTGTATGTATCATTTTGTACTCTTGAAATAACATTTTGCCAGTGTCTTATATTAACAAGGAAAGGTTCATTAGGAAGCTATAAAAAAAAGGGAATTATGAAACACTTGTGAATCGTTGATCTTTATTACAAAAGAAATATCTAGTACAGAAAAAAGAAAAAATACAGTAAAAAAATATCCAGTTTAAAATAATTAACGGCTCACATGTCTACCCTATTTCCTTATTTTTTATGATTTCTCAATTAACTATTAATATCACTTTGTTGCGGGTTAAAAAAATAGTTGTTTTATGTTTAAAATAATAAAAATACATATAATAACTTTTGACCACAAGATCGCAGGTAATTAGGTAAATGCATCCTACCGATTCATCACCAAGGGGCATTATAGGTATTTCCCACTTCCAAAGAAACAGCTAGGGCAAAACCGTCTTAATCCATCTATAAATACACCTCTCCTCTCTCACTTCTTTCTTGATGCAACCCTTCTCGTTCGATCTGGAGAGCGATTCTCTCTATCGAGTGGGTGAAGCTAAACTCATCATCAATCGCTCCAACCATTATTAAATCAAATCCACAGATCTTATTAAATTCTTAATTCAATTCAAAATCACAAGCTTGTTCAATCTCTTTCCAGTATTTCGAAACCCTAATTTGTTTTCTGAGAATTTCGCCGATCTACAGTAATGGATATACGGTTCCCATACTCTCCGGCAGAAGTTGCAAAAGTCCGGCTGGTTCAGTTCGGAATCCTCAGTCCCGATGAAATTGTAATAAACCATTTTCTCTCTTTAGGTTTATCTTTTCCTGCCATTTTAGACGAAATTTAACAAGCTGTCCGGTTATCTGCTGGTGGTTTGTTTGAATTAACAGCTTTTTAGTATATATATAGAGTTCATGAAGATTTTCATGGGTTGTATATTGCATTTTGACCTTTTTGGCATCTTAAGAAACAACACGTTGATGCAACTTTTAAATCAGTAAAACCAATCACTTGTTTATGTGAAAGAGATGGTTATTGTATGCTGAATTTCGTATGAGTTAAAAACCTTGAATTTGGTTTTGTTTTTCTTGTTGCAGAGGCAAATGTCTGTTGTTCATATAGAACATGGTGAAACGACTGAACGCGGTAAACCGAAGGTTGCAGGACTTAGTGACCCGAGACTCGGGACCATTGATAGGAAGATGAAATGTGAGACTTGTACGGCTAATATGGCTGAATGTCCCGGTCATTTTGGGCATCTTGAGCTCGCCAAACCCATGTTTCATATCGGGTTTATGAAGACTGTACTCAGTATAATGCGATGTGTTTGCTTCAATTGCTCAAAGATCCTCGCAGATGAGGTACCGTATACGATAGCGAGCTTTTGTTTCTTGAGTTGATGTTGCTGATAACAAATTTAGATGAATTTTCAATAACATGATGGAATTAGATGTTTTGAGTGATTGAGCCTGTTGTTGGATTGTTGCAATGTTGACTGTCAAAGAGAAAATGCAATTTAATCATGTATTACCTTTCCGTGTTAAGTAGTTTCAAGTGTATATAGATTCTCTTCAGAACCTTAAACATAGAATCTTTTGTTTTATACCTTAAATATATCAAAATCCAAGAGCGGAACATTGTGCACATGAATATTTCTTGTTTAATGAACTCACTTAGAAAAATGATGTATACTAATTACTAAACATATTTGGTCTTTTTCTCATCTCACCATTTCTGCAACTAATCATCTAACTTCTAATTTGTTGACCTACTTCACATGTGTATCCTTGTATTGTATGTAAAACGATTTCTTACATTTCTCACTGTTTCTGTTTCTACAGGAAGATCATAAATTCAAGCAAGCTCAAAAGATAAGAAACCCAAAAAACAGACTTAAAAAGATATTAGACGCATGCAAAAGCAAAAGTAAATGTGAAGGCGGTGATGAGATTGATTCTCAAAACCAAGACGGTGATGAGCCCGTTAAAAAGAGTCGAGGGGGTTGTGGGGCCCAACAGCCCAAGATCACTATCGAAGGTATGAAAATGGTGGCAGAATACAAGCTTCAGAAGAAGAAAAGTGATGACACTGAACAACTTCCTGAACCAGCTGAAAGAAAACAACAGCTTTCTGCAGAAAGAGTATGATTCTGAAACTTTTCATATTTCATTCTTTATTTGTAACTGGTTATAAGTTTTAAATCTTTTTTCAGGTTTTAAGTGTGTTAAAGCGAATAAGTGATGAAGATTGCATGTTGTTGGGATTGAACCCTAAATATGCTCGCCCAGATTGGATGATCTTGCAGGTTCTTCCAATACCACCACCTCCAGTTAGACCATCTGTCATGATGGACACGTCAGCTCGAAGCGAGGCAAGTTTCTTGTTATGTTAAAAAAAGAAATATTATAAAAATAACTCGTCAGTTGATATGAGCATGATGTCATTATTCATTAACAACTTGTGACATTATCTCACTTTGTATCCCTTTGTACTCGTTTTTCAAACAGGATGATTTGACTCATCAACTGGCGATGATAATCAGACACAACGAGAATCTGAGGAAGCAAGAGAGGAGTGGAGCTCCTGCTCACATAATCTCTGAATTTGCACAGTTACTGCAGTTTCATGTTGCTACTTATTTTGACAATGAGCTTCCGGGTCAACCAAGGGTATATAATTATATATATGTTTCTATTTGTATCAAACTATACACATATTGTAGTATCGTTACTGTCGTGTGACATAATTTTGTTTATTTCATAGGCTACACAACGGTCAGGTCGTCCTATTAAATCAATTTGCAGTAGACTAAAAGCAAAAGAAGGTCGGATTAGAGGCAACTTGATGGGGAAGCGTGTTGACTTTTCAGCGCGTACGGTTATTACTCCAGATCCAACCATTAATATTGATCAACTTGGTGTTCCATGGAGTATTGCTCTTAATCTTACTTATCCTGAAACAGTCACTCCTTATAACATAGAAAGGTTTGCATTATATCTGATTTCTACTTCATTCATTAGATTCTTGGTTGTTGACTTTTACTTTTGTGTTTGGTTATATTTTTAGGTTGAAGGAGTTAGTTGAGTATGGGCCCCATCCTCCTCCGGGTAAAACCGGAGCTAAATATATTATCAGGGAAGATGGTCAACGGCTTGATCTTCGTTACTTGAAGAAAAGCAGTGATCATCATCTGGAGTTTGGTTACAAGGCATGTTATCTTCTTTGAATTTATATATCTTCTTCAAGTGGCGATTCTTGAATCTTGATAATCTTGTTATTGTACAGGTGGAACGACACTTGAACGATGGGGATTTTGTTCTTTTCAACCGACAACCGAGTCTGCATAAGATGTCTATAATGGGACATAGGATTAAGATCATGCCTTATTCCACCTTCCGGTTGAATCTGTCAGTCACTTCACCCTATAATGCTGATTTTGATGGAGATGAAATGAACATGCACGTACCTCAATCGTTTGAAACACGAGCAGAAGTTCTGGAGTTGATGATGGTACCCAAATGCATTGTTTCACCTCAAGCAAATCGACCCGTTATGGGTATTGTGCAAGATACACTTTTAGGTTGCAGAAAAATCACCAAAAGAGATACCTTCATCGAGAAGGTGATAATTACAAACTTTGCAAAATTTTTATTATTAAATTTTTTTTTTCAGTTGTACTTTGTGATTTAATCTTTTACGCACGCAGGATGTTTTTATGAACATATTGATGTGGTGGGAGGATTTTGATGGAAAAGTACCAACACCTACCATTTTGAAACCTAGACCCTTATGGACAGGAAAACAAGTGTTCAATCTCATTATTCCAAAGCAAATTAATCTCATTAGAACATCCGCATGGCATTCGGAAACTGAAACTGGACACTTGACACCTGGCGACACTCAAGTCCGGATTGAAAAGGGAGAAGTTATTACAGGCACTCTTTGTAAAAAAACCCTCGGAGCATCTACAGGAAGTCTTATACATGTTATCTGGTATTTTTGGGAAATATGTAATTTAGCAAGTTAAGAGGGGTATATATGTAAATTCCACAAATTTAAGTTTTTGATATTTGCAGGGAGGAAGTTGGTCCAGATGCTGCGCGTAAGTTTCTTGGACATACGCAGTGGCTTGTTAACTACTGGCTGTTGCAACAAGGTTTCAGTATTGGAATTGGTGACACAATTGCTGATGCATCCACCATGGAAACAATTAATGAAACTATTTCAAAAGCTAAAAACGAGGTGAAAGAACTTATTAGAGCTGCTCAAGATAAACAGTTGGAAGCAGAACCTGGTCGTACCATGATGGAATCATTTGAAAACAGAGTTAATCAGGTACCTGATTACAATATTCGTAATATAAAATTCTAATTTATTAGTATTATTTTTATTGAATTCATTTTCATGATTTTGCTTTCAGGTGCTGAACAAGGCGCGTGATGACGCAGGAAGCAGTGCGCAGAAGAGTTTATCAGAAAGCAACAATCTCAAGGCAATGGTTACAGCAGGTTCTAAAGGAAGTTTTATTAACATATCACAAATGACTGCTTGTGTGGGCCAGCAAAATGTGGAGGGTAAACGAATTCCATACGGGTTTATAGATCGCACGCTTCCGCATTTTACAAAAGACGATTACGGGCCTGAAAGTCGCGGATTTGTGGAAAATTCTTATCTTAGAGGGTTGACACCACAAGAGTTCTTTTTTCATGCTATGGGTGGTAGAGAAGGGTTGATTGATACGGCTGTTAAAACATCTGAAACCGGTTATATTCAAAGGCGGTTGGTGAAAGCTATGGAAGATATTATGGTTAAGTATGATGGTACGGTTAGGAACTCACTCGGGGATGTTATTCAGTTTCTGTACGGGGAAGATGGTATGGATGCGGTTTGGATCGAGAGTCAGAAACTTGATTCGTTGAAAATTAAGAAAAAGGAGTTTGATCGCCTTTTTAAGTACGAGATTGATGACCCAAACTGGAATCCGAGTTACATGTTGCTGGAGCATGTTGAGGATCTGAAAACTATACGTGAGTTCCGGAACGTGTTCGATGCTGAAGTGCAAAAACTCGAAGCGGATCGCGTTCAGCTCGGAACCGAGATCGCAACTACCGGTGATAACTCGTGGCCGATGCCTGTGAATCTTAAACGTCTTATTTGGAACGCGCAGAAAACGTTTAAGGTGGATTTGAGGCGACCGTCGGATATGCACCCGATGGAGATCGTGGAGGCGGTTGATAAATTGCAAGAGAGGTTGCGGGTTGTTCCGGGTGATGATTTGTTGAGTATTGAAGCGCAAAAGAATGCGACTTTGTTCTTTAACATTCTTTTGAGAAGCACGTTTGCTAGTAAACGGGTGTTGAGTGAGTACAGACTGACTCGCGAGGCGTTTGAGTGGGTTATTGGTGAGATAGAGTCGCGGTTTCTACAGTCGCTTGTTGCACCCGGAGAAATGATCGGGTGTGTTGCGGCTCAATCGATTGGTGAACCAGCGACGCAAATGACTTTAAACACTTTCCATTATGCTGGTGTGAGTGCTAAGAATGTGACCCTCGGTGTTCCCCGTTTGAGGGAGATTATAAATGTTGCTAAAAAGATCAAAACGCCTTCGTTGTCTGTGTATTTGAAGCCTGATGTCAGCAAGACAAAAGATAGGGCTAAAAACGTCCAGTGTGCTCTTGAGTACACAACATTGCGTAGTGTGACGCAAGCTACTGAAGTATGGTATGATCCGGATCCAATGAGCACGATTATTGAAGAGGATATTGATTTTGTGAAATCTTACTATGAAATGCCGGATGAAGAAATCGATCCGGATAAGATATCGCCTTGGCTGTTGCGTATTGAGTTGAATCGCGAGATGATGGTTGATAAGAAGTTGAGTATGGCAGATATTGCTGAGAAGATTAATCTGGAGTTTGATGATGATTTAACCTGTATTTTCAATGATGACAATGCTGAAAAGTTGATTCTGCGTATACGCATCATGAATGATGAGGCTCCCAAAGGCGAGTTGCAAGACGAGTCTGCTGAAGATGATGTGTTTCTCAAGAAAATTGAAAGCAATATGTTGACTGAAATGGCCCTACGCGGAATTCCCGACATCAACAAGGTGTTCATTAAATCCGGAAAAGTTAACAAGTTTGACGAGAATGAAGGATTCAAACCTGAAGTTGAATGGATGCTCGACACTGAAGGTGTGAATCTGTTGGCGGTAATGTGTCATGAAGATGTTGACGCGTTGAGATCAACTAGTAATCATTTGATTGAGGTGATTGAAGTTCTGGGAATTGAAGCTGTTAGACGGTCGTTACTGGATGAGCTTCGGGTCGTGATATCCTTCGACGGGTCGTATGTAAATTACCGGCATTTGGCTATATTATGCGATACCATGACGTATCGCGGTCATCTTATGGCTATAACGCGTCACGGGATTAACAGAAACGACACCGGCCCAATGATGAGATGCTCATTTGAAGAAACGGTTGATATTCTTCTCGATGCTGCTGTGTACGCTGAAACTGATTACCTTCGGGGAGTTACTGAAAATATAATGTTGGGACAGCTGGCACCAATAGGAACCGGGGATTGCGCTCTGTTGTTAAACGAGCAGATGCTACAACAAGCTATCGATGTTCAACTCCCTAGTTACATGGACGGTCTTGACATCGGGATGACACCTGGACGTTCTCCAATCACGCCTTATCATGACGGAATGATGTCACCGACTAATTATCTTCTGTCACCGAATCTAAGATTGTCACCGTTTAACGACGCACAGTTTTCGCCTTACGTTACTGGAATGGGTTATTCACCGGCTTCTTCACCCGGCTACAGCCCTTCGTCTCCCGGTTATAGCCCTTCGTCTCCCGGCTATAGCCCGACCTCACCTGGCTACAGCCCAACCTCACCCGGCTACAGCCCAACATCACCCGGTTACAGTCCCACTTCACCAACTTACAGTCCAAGTTCCCCGGGGTATAGTCCCACCAGTCCCACCTACTCACCCACCTCACCGAGTTACAGCCCGACATCACCGAGTTACAGCCCGACGTCACCGAGTTACAGCCCGACATCCCCGAGTTACAGCCCTACATCACCGGCTTACAGCCCCACCTCACCGGCTTACAGCCCGACTTCACCGGCCTACAGCCCGACCTCACCGTCTTACAGCCCGACCTCACCATCTTACAGCCCGACTTCACCGTCTTACAGCCCGACTTCACCGTCATACAGCCCAACTTCGCCATCTTACAGCCCGACTTCACCGTCCTACAGTCCCACCTCACCGGCTTACAGTCCTACTTCACCTGGCTACAGCCCAACCTCACCGAGTTATAGCCCGACCTCACCGAGTTACAGCCCGACATCACCGAGTTACAACCCGTCATCGGCTAGGTACAGCCCGTCTTTGGCTTATTCTCCTAGCAGTCCACGACCTTCAAGTCCATATAGCCCAACTTCACCGAGCTACAGGTTCCGTTGTCAATCTCTTTGTTCTGAAGCTTTCTGTTTATAATGAGTTTTATTATTTCCTATAATTTAATGTTTTGAATATTTTAATTGCAGCCCCACTTCACCGTCGTATTCTCCAACATCTCCGTCTTACTCGCCTTCAAGCCCTACTTACAGTCCGAGCAGGTACGTTTTGTTTTTGATAAAGTGTATATTCGGTGTACATTTTACACGACTCTTTTTCTTGGTGTTATTATTTCTAATGTTTCATGACCTTAATTTGTGTCTTTGTGCAGTCCATACAACTCTGGAGTGGGTCCCGACTATAGCCCAAGCTCACCACAGTACAGGTGATGTCTTATTTCGTCTTTTGAGTTTTTTTTTTCAAGTCAAAGGTGAAATTGTTTGGTACCGCTTGAAACTTCCGAACCGAAGCATGCCAGTCGGTGTTGCTGGTTTATGATCCAGAAGCTTGTGGTTCGCGGTTGGTGGTTTGAAAATTGACCTAACCGTGTAAACCAGACAGACTATCTAGCCATTGTTTATATACATAGTCACTCTTGGAATATGTAGTTATGCATAATATCGCCTTTATGTCATCCACTATCTGGCTTTTAAGAAATGCAACTCTTTGAACAGTTTAACATAATAACATGTATATATATATATTTAAATATCACCTTAGAAGGTGATCTATACTTCAAAAAAAAGTAAATCACCCTATGAACCCAAATTTTGTATTTATTAGCATGTTTTCTCTGTTATTTTAATTTTGTGTGTTTAATTTCAGTCCAAGTGCTGGATACTCGCCGAGTGCACCTGGGTATTCACCATCATCGACGAGCCATGATGCGTCAAGATCTTAGTGGATGTTTTCAGTTTATTGGATTGGATGATTGGTGTCTGATTTTGTTTTGGGAGACTTTGACTTGTTTCGCATAAAGTAAAAGACCAGACTACTGTTGTTTTTCTCTATCAAACATAATTATTTTTGTGTGCTAGACTTGTTAACTTATATATCATACTTGTCTTGTAAATAATGGTTAAACTACTAAAACTTTCATTTTAATTGAACATATTTTTGGTAACAAACTACTTTTTGTTCTTGATGGTAAAATGTATTTTGATTGCTCATTTGACACATGCTTTCTTTTAATATGTTACTTTGGAGCTAGATTTGTCATGTCAGCCGGAGTAGCATCTCTATTCATCGGGTTAGATATGGTTTCAATTGTCTCAAACAAATGTGCTTTTCATAATAAGACCTCCTTAGATATGGTTTCATTTGTGTCGAATACGGTTTCATTTGTGTCAAGCATGTTGAAATGTTAATGAAACGAAACTTGTTTAATTCAAACCCAAATTTTGTGACGTTTTGGTTCTACTAAGGAACCAAAACGGTTCCTTGCGAATGTAGAAACGTCATTATCTAGTGGGTAAAAAGAAAATATATTTTAATCCTCCGCCACCATTTATCCAAAAGGACCAAATTAAAGAGTTTAGCACACCCATTTCAAGACTACCATCTTCTTGTAAGTGGATTCTTCAGTCACCTAGTTGATTTTATTCTTATCATCATAGACTACCCAAAGAAGCTTCTCCTCAAAGATTCCAAAGTATATATGCTATGGTATGTATTATTTGTTATAGTTTGCTATATGACATCTTATGGTATGGTATGGAATGTTATGGTATAGTATGGTATGGTATGATATGGTATGGTATGGTAGACTACCCAAAGAAACTTCTCCTCAAAGATTCCAAACTATCTACTACCTTACGACTTACGAGGAGCTTTAATTATTGTGAAATAGTAAAGAAGAATATTCCCAAACACTAAGTGGCTGTTTGACAACTTCTGAATGGTTAAGTGCTGAATCAGTAAGAGGTCTGAATCATTAAGTGCTGAATCAATAAGAGGTCTGAACCATTAAGAGATAATATAATGCTTAACCGTTCAGAGGAAAATGTCTAACCAATTCAGATAAGAGGTCTTAACTATTCAGACTCCGTATAATGCTTAACCATTCAGACGCAAATGTCTGAATCATTCAGACATTTGCTTTCAAAACAAACAGTTGGTACCTTTAAGTGCTGAACTAGTAAGAGATCTGACCATTAAGAGCATGTTAAGAGGTAAACAAACAACCCCTAACTTGATGAGAGTTCCAACGGTTTAACTTATCATGAAATTTATTTACAACCAAGCTCCAAATATCGAATAACTTCATATTAGCTCTTATTGTAAAAGAGCAGTAAATAAAAGGAAGAGAAGAGGGATCTCAGTTTTAATTGAGGCAAGACTTTATAGTTCACTAATATTCGTCCCCCACGCTTATACTTTTGCATTTGAAGAGGTAGACTTTCAAAACAAAGGAAATGTAAATGAATGAGTGTCTTTGGATTTATGAGTGGCTCACCTTGACAAACAGTTCACCTCTAGCTAAAGAACTGGGTGTGACCATGCTCTTACCATCTAGAAGGAAACCCACAACTAGAAAAACCCTCTGGCTCAACCTGAATTGCTCCAGATGAGACTCAAACCCAATACCTCCCATAAGAAAAGTCAAGAGGATATCACTAGGCTATAAGTCCATTGACAGGAACCAACGAAATAAACGAGGAATTGCACCCTCTACTTAAAGTACCCAAACTTTCCGTATGAAGTTAATATTGCTTGGTACGATTGGTTTAAAAACCCTCTCCCTTATGATGTAATTGTTTCTTGTTAGACTCGTAACTCGTGGTCTTTTGTTTTTTTTATATAATTTGCTCTCTTGTTAAAAACAAGTACCCAAACTTTCAAACACTTTGATGCAACCAAAGAAATATGTTAACCTTTTAGATTTTCCCAAAACTTTTTATACAATAATAGTAACGTGAAGTCATAGTGTGGCAACCTTCTTTTGGCTAGCAAAACCAATCATACTAAAAACAAAACTTTTGTTTTAGGAGTGGAGATATTACTATGCATGACCCGTTGAACCTTGTTCATAACTTTACAATGCCTGAAGCTAAGAAACCAAATGCCTTAAAGCAAAAGGGATAACACACATGTTGATTCTCCAAACACGCTTTCTTGTGTTTAGCATTCTTCTTAAAGTACAATCTAACTCGCAACGAACCATTATCTTTAAGCCACACAAGACGCGACACTTCTGTAAGGTCCAGACTCCTTTAAATTAAGTATATAAATTGTATCTTCCCATTCTTAATTACCCAGTCCTCACATTCCACACGTAAATTCCTGCCACCCAACTTTTCATTTTGGAAAGCGACTTTTCAGTTCTATCTCTTCCACAAATTTTAATTTCATCATTTACATTCCCCAAACCCTTATGATATTCAATTATTCTTAGCCTATACGGTATACGGGGCTTGAGTGGGGCTTGAATGACATGCCATGTAGGAGAGAGTGGGTAAAGTGGGTGAGCGAAAGAGTGAAAATGCATGGGGTTTGATTGATGATTGATTATTATTTTTTTTTATAATTTTGTTTTATAAAAAAAAGTCACATTATTTAAAAAAAATGAAAAATAAAAAAAGAGTTAAAATAAATAAAAAAACATTACATTCTAAAAAAAAATATTACATTAATTAAAAAAACATTACTTTGAATTAAATAAAAAACATTACATTTAAAAAAAAAAACCCTAAAAAAATAAATTCTCCGAGCGGTAATACTTGTTCCTAATACGTTGTTTTTCTTTTTCGGCGAATTCCCGATCGATTCCGGTTAAATGATCGCTATTCGAGAATAACAATTGCAACTCGTCTAGTCTGTGCCGTTCTTTTTTTACCACCGTAAAATCTTCAAGCTTCTCGCATATCTTATCCATCGGGTTGCTAACTTGTTGAGCTTGCGGGTTTGAAGAAGATGCCCGTTTTGCCTTGGCCCGATCTCTCCCGATCGGGCGTGCCGGCTCCTCGTCTTCGTCATTGGAATCGTTAAGGTTAAACTCAAAGCGAGCATCCGATGCGCCGGCACTTTCATGGTTGCTTGATTCCGATGTTTTGCTCTGCTTCGAAGAAGAGGTTTGGAGAACGTGGATTTCTAACCACTTGGAACATTTTTTCAAGAGTTCCCAAGAACGCTTGTGAGGAAACTCCGCACCTTGATCGATGCGGTATAGCTCTCGTGACTCTTCCATGACCATGTCATCACTTTGGCCGCTTCGTCGGGTTTGTTGTTTCTGTTGATAAATACCGTTGAATTTTAGTGTAACACCCGGTTTTCCGATAGGCTATGACATTTTGTAATATAGACGGTACCTAAGTGTAAGTTAGTATTAATATGATAGAAGCTCTTTTATCATATTAATAAGAGTATTTAGAATCTTTTAAGCGTATGCAGAATTTTGATTTGGGCGATGGTTAGAAAGTTACACGCAAAACAAGGAACGTTTTGTAGGCCCTAAATCTCAACACCTCCTTAGGAGGTGAAACCAATGGGGTTAGACAGAGAATTGAAAATCGTGAACGTAGGCGAAAACCGCGCGCGAAACGGAGTCCGAACGAAGCGGGAAATGACGAAACAAGTTTAACCAGTCGCGCTGAACCGAACGAACCACGCATCGACACGTGGCGGGACACGTGTCAACACGTGGGACACGTGGCAGACCAGATGGTGAGTCATCAGGACACATGTCACGATTGGAGGGGGGCCAGCAACACGTGGCAAAGCCACAAGGATCGCTGCCAGCTCATCTCCTCGCGCCACGCGAAGGATCACCAGCAGCAACGGCGCGCCACGCGAGGAACTTCAGGAACATCCCTATAAATAGCGATCATGATCAGCTAATTTCTTGCCCAAATTCTAGAGTTCTCTGACCCAAATCCACTCAAAACATTCCTTAGACTCATAGGAAGGAAGGTTAGGTGATCGGGAAGTATCCGGAGGTGCTCGAGGAAGTCTCGGTTCGCGTCTGAAGTCGGAGGTACAAGAAATCCTTAGGAACGGTAAGCGGGGGTTCTGCTCAAGAGAGGTGAGTTCTATGATCCCCCTTTCTAATGTTTTGAATACCTCGGGGCTGGTATACATGCTCATAGGTTAAGGGTTTAGAAAAACGTTATGATGTTATAATGACTAATTAGTTATAAGCATGGAATGGTTATGAATTATTAAGGTGAGTAATGTTATGATGATAATAATGATTATTATTATAGGTATGATTATAGATCTAATCCATAGATACTAACAAAGGTATTATCATGATACACCAAAGATGTGGTGGGTTAGCGGCTGGGGTAACCCTACGTACACCATGTATACAAACTATCTTTAATATATCAGGATCATACCATTATATAGTCTATGGTAAGAGATTTATATTGATTAAGAAATTGTTATGATTATGTGACGGATATATATCCTATATGTCAGAATTATATTTGTTGTTTGATTATTGATGATGGATGTTATGGTTATGTGACTAACTAGGAGTTATGGTATATATCCTAGATGTTGGGATAATGAATATTGATTGATTGTTGATAATGGATTTACATATATTAATTGTGTGGTGGGCTGGTGGCTGGGTTCGCTGTGACAACTGGCCGTTTTCCGGCAGTTGACCGGCAACTTTTCAACCGTTGACCATCTGAAAACCCGCCGGTACCTAATCATAACTCGATTATTTTATTAATATTATAATCCTATTATGTTCATCTCTGAA
>WOUH02000028.1:1955366-1979156 GCA_009936405.2 Stevia rebaudiana | reverse complement strand
TGAAAATATATGTTAACCTTCTTTAATAGCATACCTGGAAAACGTTATTAACATCATTTTTTAATGAATAAACAAAATTATGTCATTTAAACTTTTATCGAAAATATTTAACATAATATAAATTAAATGCGGCAATCATTGAATATATAATTTTGTACGCCGTGTAGTACACGGGATTCTCACCTAGTATACATATAAATAACAAGAGGAAAGTGAATGGGAAAGGTTGGTAATAATGTTTAATATAATTGTGGTATAGATAACATTAATTAATTTAAAATTTTAATATATTATATAATTGTATCATTTGGATACTGATTGAGGAATACATTGATTAATGAATCCTTTAAACTTTATTATATAGGCCCATTAAAATAAACCTAATTAACAAAAATAAATATTATTTGTCAAAACAAACCCTTAATTTACTAACTAATTTAAGATTAAACCTCCATTCACCCCCTTAATCTTGAATTGTACTCTCAAGGTCTTGAATCCCTAGCAACACTCTTACTCTTTCACTTTAATCATCAGTCTATCTTTGTTCTTTCTTTTCATGTGTGTAAAACATACTTGTTTGATAAGATCTTCAAACTCAACATCCAAACGATTTACTTTCAACTTTGATGAAACCTTGCTTTTCTTGCTTTTCTTTCTCACTTTTTTTTTCTTCATTCGATCATTCAAACGATCTTGATTTTCGACACTATCTTGACTTTTTCACTTTCAAATCTTGACTTTCTTCAACAACTATTGTTATCTTTACATTTATTTTTAATCTTGCATGTCTTTTAACTGCAATATTCTTTTTATTCGGTTCTTCTGAACTTTTATGTTGTTCACCAATCTTATTTACAGCTGCTTTCTTTTCTTCTTCTTCTTTCATAGCAATTATTGTCTTTTCTTTATCCAGTCTTTTATTTTCTTCACTTTCCAAAACAGCTTGCAAAGCTATTTGTTTCTCATCGGTTTCCCGTGCTTCTTTTTCACGTCTACATTCTTCTCAAACAATTTCTTTGAGTCTTTCTTTCTCAGCGGCTTAATGAGTTGTTTTTTCTCGTTCCTTTTCGTCTTTTCTTACTTGATCGATTCCAAGATCTCGAATCTTCAAAATACGCCATTCTTCTTTGGCATTCAATAGTATGCCAACTTGTACCACGATGTCATCTGGTAAAGCTTGACATATGTACCCCAAAGCGGTGTACATCTTTCTTTCATCTACAACTACGTCAATCGTAGGTTCAATAGCATCCCACAAACCATAAACTTTCAAAAACTTTTCCATCTTGGTCGACGAAACATTGTGATTTGATTTTGTCAACCTTGGAATTTCTCCATTCATCATCGTTTCCTTTTTGTCTTCCAAATGTGTTCAGGTTTTACTCGTTCTGAATTGGCATTGATTCCCGATCTCGAAATCAATCTCCAAACACAAAATCTTTCTCTAAGTTTATTTCTTTCTCTCTCTTTCGTTTTCTCTGACTTTCTTTCTTACTGGAACGAACACAAACCAGATCTGAACAAAAAACTTTAACGAATAAAAAATATAACCATACATGAACGTGCGCCTTGGAATACAGAACAACACCCGAAAAACGACCCCGATCGGACTTGTCACGCTCCCTCAGGCTCCGGTTAAACTAAGCGAGTGAAGCCCACTCTCCGTGACTCTGGCGGCGCGTGACGGAGCGTGGACGGGTATCAGGGCGGCGGACTTGACCGGCCAACTAGTTGCACCAAGGCGGAGGTACCGATGGTGGCGGTTTGGTGAAAACAGCTTCCGAAAAAAGATTCCCGATTTGACTCTGGTTTCTTTCCGAACTGATTTCTTGCGATTCTTTCTCTAAAGATCTTAATCTTCCAAGAGCAACACCCGCTCTGATACCAATTTTTGACCCAGATGGTTCTAAACTAACGATTCTCACAAACACATAAACATGAGATTTAGAAGACAACCCGACTCTATTTTTTATTATTCGATCAAACCAAACTTACAATAAAAAGAACTAAATAAAACTCCTAAAATATCATCCTATTTATAGACTTGACAAACTTGGTATTAAACCTAATTACCAAAAATAAGTATTACTTGTTGAAACAAACCCTTAACTTACTAACTAATTTAAGATTAAACCTTCATTAAAGGGAATAAAGATATAAAGACATGACTAGGAATCAAAGAATACTATTTCGCTACCATCAGACCAAACGTGTTACATTTTAAGAACTATTATACATGTATGTAACTAAACTTGTAATAAATTAAACTTAAAAACCAAACTTGGTCAATCTGACGAAATTGCAAGTAAAAAGTATTTTAATAGAAAAAAGTTTAGAAATCTTGAATATTATTATTGTCATGAATATAGAAACAACATAAACATAAGAAATATAGTACATTACAACAATTCCCTCATAATATGATCCAAACAATCTTCCTCGTTACGTAATGAAAATTATCCAGCAATCTTGTAGCTTGGATTTACAAGATTATCCAACCCTGCAACTACCTGAACCGACTCGATTACGTCACCGACCTTCAAATCAGCCAAAAAGTCCTCATTTTGTGTTACATATCCAAACACAGCGTATCGTCCGTCCAAAATGTTTGCATTACTAGGGGTTAATTCACTCTCTTTTAATAGCCAAAACACCTGGCTTGAGGCTGAGTTGTTTTCAAATTCCTGTAAAATATTTACTCAATATGCAAATTATTTAAAAATATATATACATTAATAATAAGAACATTTGTTGATTTATATTTAGTTATTTACCTCTCTTGCCATGGCCATGGTTCCAAATGCATTGAAGGGTAACTTTGTTTGAGCCTTGTAGAGACCAATGTCCTACAATTACAAGCGGGTCAATTTGGGTTGTATTTTATTTCTAACAAATATAATGGTAAAATTACAATTTGTTTATTTATTTATTTTTTTAGATGTTGACCGGTCAACACAAGTCTAACTTACTTCCAAGGTTGCTCCATATACGGGTGTCTTTTCACCTTCTACCATAATTTCCAACGGTATGGTACGCGTTTTCTCTGTACTGGGGTCGATGAAACCCTCTGCAGGACCTTCGGGATCTCCGGTTTGAACAACAAAGCCATCAGCTAAAGAAAGTAAAAAACAAAACGATCAAGTTTATATAAATATCATAAAAACAAAGCAAACTGGTTAATAATAATCCAATTCCAAACTATGACCCAATAGCTTATAATAACCTATACTAGAAGCTTGACCAATAATAATCTCAGCTTTCACTTTTGTTGTCAAGAACAATCCTAGTAGCATAATCATCGTTGATTTACTCCCCATTTTGCTCACATTGATCATTTTGAAAAAAAAAATATGAGAAAACGTGAAAGCAAAATCAAGTGAAAATTAAATGTAAATTAATGATGGTTATGCAACTGGGATTGCCCTTAGCAACGAAATGTCTAGAAACCAGTGAAAATTGGTCAAACTTCCAGTATGGATTATTATCAGCTAATGGGTCATACATTAGATTATTAAAGTTCAACTTGCATGAAATAATTTTAAAAAATGTTTAATAACAATAATGAAATGAAATATTATTTACCACGTTGGATTTCCATGCCATCATAGAAATGTCTTTCCACCAAATCAATAAAATTTCCAGCAGTTACAGGAGCATTGTAACCATCAAGCACGATTCTGAACACGCATTCCTCAAGATTAGGGTTGTCTTTGACTTTGACTTTCATATCCACAGTTGCGCGTCCCTTCAAAAGAGGCATATTTTGATATTCTTCTGGAACTTCATACGGGAAGCCATCAACCATATCCTCTTCAACACTGCAGAAACCCAATGCCCCACCAAGATCTCAGCTGCAGTCAATCACAAGGGTATAAATGAGAAAGTACTATTTTTATCAGACCGCGTCTACCCTAATTGCGGTACCAATTTTGACCTATTTACCTAAATTCAGTCTAAGTAAGGTGAATACTTCATCTCCAGGTGTCGGTAAAAATTTTGAAACTTAGCTAGCAATAAGATGGTCAAATGGGTGGGTCAACAGCGTATTCAAATGCTTACAAACTCCTAAATCCCGTTATATAGTAAAACGTATTATTATTATTATTATTATTCCAATAGTATAGTGGCTATGATCATATTTAATGCATCAACTATTTAGAACTTAGAAGAGCCAATTACATAGATGGTATCCCTAAGGTTTGCGGAAAGTAACTGGTTTGGGTACTGATGGTTTTAATTAACATTTTTGGGTATTATGCTTGCAATTTTGTAGCGAGTTTGGGTACTAAGGCTAGCTTCTGTTAACTATTATGTTAATTAAAATGAAATGACGAAAATACCTCTAAGTTTTCGGACTTTGAACACTCAAAAAGGCAAAAGGTACTTTAGTCATTTCACCCTAAATTAACAGTTGAGGTAACAAAAGTTAGCATTAATACCAAACCTCGTTACAAAATAAAAAAATAAAAAAAAACATAAAACTCAAATTTGTCACATTAAACCTGTACTATCCAAACCTGTTACTTTCCACAAACTTCGGCCAATATCCGTTTATTTAAGTCTATTTAGAACCATTTTAATCCTATCTTAGTAACTTGCACTAAGAAAGGACATTATCTTCACACAACCCTGATCAAAAGAATATAAAGTATCATATTATGGTTCACAATGATCATGTTACATGCACACAGTCATGGTCAACAAACAACATAATGCATTGGATTGAAACTCACCCTCCAACATACTGCAAAAGCTCCTTTTGTTTAGGTGCAACCGCGTCTCGTTTTCTATCCTCTGCGATTTTCTGAAGTTCTTCCATTCCAACTTCTAATTTTCTAAGCAATTCAATCGCGTGATCTTTCTTTGATTCCGCTAAACCTGCTATAATCATGTTCTTCCCTTGCTTAAGAGCTCTAGAAGCTTGCTTCAAATTCTATATTTCACAACACCACCAATCTTATAACCAGTTTCCCATAACTTTTAAACTAATCTTGTGTTTATCAAAAACAAAAAAAGAAAAGAATGAAATGCTTACTCGTTCAACTGAATCAAGAGCCTTAACCCCAGAAACCTTGAGACTCTCGGTGATATCTTCTAGAGGCTTCTGGACTTCTCTGATAGCTTTATTATCAATTGGTAAAGCATATCTAAGTAATGCTTCCGGATCCTTGATTGGGGGTCCGGATATCAGAACTGCTAGATCCGACAATGCTGGAGTGACCGCATTGGCATGACCCGGAAGGCTCACTGATGGGGCCCCGGTTATCAATCCGATTGCCAAAGCTACTGATAACACACATTCTTTAATCTTAGTAAACCCATCTTTCTGCACAAATACAAACACAAAACCAAAATTTCCCTTATAAACTCGTAAGTGACCATACTTTTATATCAGTTTAGTGAAATATTAGATTAGTCACCTGGTTGTTGCTAAATTTCAATCGATTAGGGTTTTGCGAAGAACAGAGTGGTTTAAATCGCCGAATGGAAGCATTGTTGGGAGAATGTGAAAGAGGAATACGATTAAGGGAGTGACTGGGGATGTTGAAGAGAGATGATTTGGAGGTGGTGAAGAGGGAAGAACAAGAGAAGATGGCTGCCATTTTTGGGATGAAAATGGCAGAAACGAAGATCAGGGTTTTGTTTAGAAATGGAGAGATAAGGTTTTGGTTGGGGAAGACATGGATGGATTGAAGTAGTCTGTAAGCCTTAGGATGTGGATAAGATCACAGGAAGATAATGAGATTCCATAGAGTTAGGTTTCATACTTTCATTTCACCAATGAAATCGGAGTTTTTACCAAAAACTCGGAAACTAACCGACTAGTAAGACCATTCACATTAAACATTAAAGTCTCTATAAAATATGTAAGTGTGTTATTTATATTATAAAGATTAGTTAAAAGTGGTTGTAAGTAAAGTGATATAAAGAAAGTGATAAAACTAATAAGTATAGAGAAACACTGTTCATGAAAGTAAATTAAAGAGAGAAAAAGTAGTGAAAAAGGTAAAAAGTATTATTATTTAATTGAATATTAGAGAGAAAAAGTAGTGAAAAAGGTAAAAAGTATTATTATTTAATTGAATAGGAGAGAGAAAAGTAGTGATTTTTTTATGAATTATAAAGAAAAATATAAAGATACTAATGTGTGGTTAGGAGTTGTGAGTAGAGGAGAAAGAAATATTTGGGGTTTGTTTGTTTTTCCCTCAAAGTTAGGAAAAAATATGGAGATGAGGATTTTGGTGTATGATAGAGAAAAGGTAATGATGTTATTTTAATAGTTTTTTAAAGTGGTTGTGATTGAATGAGAGAGAAAGAGATAATGATAAAGGTATGAAAAAGTATTATTTAATAAGAAAAAGTACAAATAAGGATGTGAAAGCTGCTGTCAATGCTCTAAGTAGACTATTTTTCTAGAAATATACATTTTAATATGATCGCTTACAAATTAGAAATAGAAAAAAGAAAAAGAAAAAAAAGGCCATTAAGATGGCGTGGGTAAAGGAGCTGCCTTACATTGACGTTTAGATTAAAAGAAAAAACTGAAGAGACGGAGGAGCATTCCTAATCTTCTCTCTATAAATAAAAACTTGCGCTGCAATGCTCTCTTTTTCCTTCTCCCCTCTTTCTTCTCTCTGCTCCATTATTCCGGCAATCTTCTTGCCGGCCTTTCACCGTCCACCTCCGGCCACCGGCAAGTTCTATTTTCCGGCATTTTGTAACAGGTTTTCACTCTCTCTCTTTAATCTTCCGTTATAGATTTCTCTTATTTTTAGCTTCAGATCTCAAACATTTTTCTCAAAACTCCCGCCACTAGTTTATTTACATCTTTTTGTTAAGATTTGTTCCTATCGTTTCCTGTTGCACGTATATTGTGGATCTTGGAAATATCGCTGAATAGTTTATAAATTTGATGCAGATTCATTGATATCATGGAGCAGAATTGATAATTTTGTTATCATGTGCCTTGTTTTGATCTTTAGATAAAATAAAGTTCTCCTTTCGTAGGATTTGGATTAGGATTGTTCAACATTGAAAGTAACTTTTGTTTTTTTGTGCTTTTACTGTTCTAGAGCTTGTTATGGAAATTGGACTGTGATTTCACTCTCTCTTTTTTATATTTCATAAACTTTGTTTCACAATCATCTTCTGGAGCTAACCTAAGGAGTGTGGCTTGAAAGTATAATTTCTCTGTCAAAAATTACTCTTACTGTTTTGTTCAAAGATCATCAAAAGGTGATTTTCTTTGATGTTTAGTAACATTAGGATATCAATAGAAGCATTAATGGACTCATGATTTGGAATATCAAACCTATATCAGTAGTAAGTCTGTTTATCGATTAACATGTGAGGTTACATATAAGCAGTTAAATGTCCTTATCACTTGGAATCACTAATTCTGTAATTATACACAATCTAAAATAGTTGAAGTTATAAATTAATCATCAAATTCATGCTGCAGAATATTCAGATATCATGGACGCCCCCAAAGAGACAGGACTTCGAAATGTTAGCTCAGTTTGCTCCATACCTGAAATGGATGATTTTGATCTGACAAAACTTTTGGATAAACCAAGACTGACCATCAAAAGAGAGAGATCATTTGATGAAAGATCACTGAGTGAGATGTCTTTATCAAGGGGCCTTGAGAATCTGGACCTTGGATATTCGCCAGGTGGACGCTCAGGATTTGACACCCCAGCTTCATCCACCCGTAACTCTTTTGAACCTCATCCAATGGTTGCTGAAGCATGGGAATCTCTTCGTAGATCATTGGTTCATTTCAGAGGCCAACCGGTGGGAACTATTGCTGCATATGATCATGCATCTGAGGAAGTTTTAAACTATGATCAAGTAATATAATATACATATACACTTCTTTTTTATATGCATAGTTTATTAATTATGGTTATTATGCAGGTATTTGTTCGGGATTTTGTACCAAGTGCATTGGCTTTTTTGATGAATGGTGAGCCTGATATAGTGAAGAATTTTCTACTGAAAACATTGCAGCTTCAAGGTTGGGAAAAAAGAATTGATAGATTTAAACTTGGGGAAGGTGCAATGCCTGCTAGTTTCAAGGTACTTCATGATCCAGAACGGAAAACGGATACAATTGTGGCGGATTTTGGTGAGAGTGCTATTGGTAGAGTCGCGCCTGTTGATTCAGGGTTCTGGTGGATAATATTGCTTCGCGCGTATACTAAGTCTACTGGTGATTTAACTCTAGCTGAAACCCCAGATTGCCAAAAAGGGATGAGACTTATATTGACTTTGTGTTTGTCAGAAGGTTTTGATACATTTCCAACTCTGTTGTGTGCAGATGGGTGCTCAATGATTGATCGAAGAATGGTAAGTATTTTTTATTTTAACATTGTTTTAGGTCTTATCTGAATTGTTGATTTTCTTAAAAAGCATTTAATTGTTAGCTTATGTTTATTTGACTTTTTAATATGGAGGACTTCTCTGTTTAATGATGATCTGGATGGTTTACTTGCTGCTTTAAAGATTAAAAAATTGTGTGAATTAAATTGAAAAAGTTTTAATTGGTTAGGTCTATATTAGCAACTTGATCTTATTAGTTTCTTACATTTTTTTATTATTCATCTCTATGGGCCATCTGGTGAACTATATATATTCAAGGTTCCTTGCATATAATAATATAAAATATTTATTAACCTGAAAATGATGCATGGTATTGGTCAAGTGATGGGGGATAAACCAACTGTCCTAGTCAAAGTCAAAGTTTTGCATCTACCATAAAACTGTTTTAGTTGATATTTAAGATTGCTAATCCGCTTAGTACATATGGGCAAATTTTTAATTGCTTATTCCATCCAAAAACAACAGAAAATGACTTTCTAAAAAAATACAACTTGCAGATTCCGACTTATTAAATAATGCAATAAGCAAATGAGGACTTATTAAAAAAATGCAATAAGCAGATAAGCACTTAAATGAGCAATTAAGTTACTTTAACTTTAAACTAATGCTTATAGAAGGAAGCTGTATTGGGGACTTGGGGTAACGATATATTGGTTGTATTCCACTTTTGGTCCAACATTGATAAATGTATTTCACTTTTGGTTTTGTTTCTATTATGTAAAGATTGACAGATTAGAAATAAATATCTTTAATTATATCTTTTATCATCACATAGCTCAACAAAAATTGAGTGATTACTACTCACACAATCAATAGCTGAAGTATAATCTCATACATTTATGTGTTTTTATTTTAGGGAATTTATGGTTATCCCATAGAAATACAAGCACTTTTCTTTATGGCATTACGATGTTCATTAGCAATGCTTAAACTTGATGCTGAGGGAAAAGAATTTGTGGAAAGAATAATGAAGCGATTGCATGCCTTAAGCTTTCACATGAGAAGTTATTTCTGGATTGACTTCCAACAATTAAATGACATCTACCGCTACAAAACGGAGGAGTATTCTCACACGGCTGTAAATAAGTTTAATGTTATTCCGGATTCAATCCCGGATTGGGTTTTTGATTTTATGCCGACACGTGGCGGTTACTTTATCGGAAATGTGAGTCCTGCTCGGATGGACTTTCGTTGGTTTGCTTTAGGTAACTGTGTGGCTATCTTATCTTCTCTTGCAACTCCTGAGCAAGCTTCCGCGATTATGGATCTTTTTGAAGCGCGTTGGGAGGAGTTGGTTGGGGAAATGCCTATAAAGATTTGTTATCCTGCAATTGAAAGTCATGAATGGAGGATTGTTACCGGTTGTGATCCGAAGAACACGCGATGGAGTTACCACAATGGAGGAACTTGGCCAGGTTTGTTACTTTGTTAATTGTTATATATATAATACAATGATAGAAACCCATGTGTTACACGAGTTTAGGGCTCTGAAAGGTGAGCTCGATCTTGGCTCTTACAAAACACGTCCCACTTGAAATTTTTATTTTTTTTGGTTCCATAAATTTTTTTAAACTCTTGCCGACTTGTTAGCAAGCATTTAATTCATTTATTTTTAATAACAATAATCAATAAAAAAAAAACTAAGTAAATATATATAAACCTATATAAAATATGGATAGGGATCATGAGAAAACTCCTAAATTTGGAGAAAAGTACTCCAACCAATGAAAAAAAATTCATGACATAAAATTGAAAGTTTATAAATGTAACTAAAAATTTAGGTATGTTGCACGTATATGATTCCTACAAGACTACAAGTTACATATATTTTATGACGTTACCTACATTTTTTTTTTTAACTTTTAGCTTTTTCTTACATTCTAACGTTATAATAAAAAGAAACAAAAAACAAAAAATGGGAAAAAAAATAGATTGGTAATAGTTGGGGATTGATTTTCTAATTTTTCTTCAAAATGATGGTTTTCTTAGGAACCCCCTATAAAAAATATAAATTATATCTAATTTAAATGTGCCGCGAGCTGAGCCAACCTCGGCTTGAGCTCAGCTTGTCTACAGAAGGAACCGATTCGTTTAGAAACAAGCTTGTTTCAAGCAAACCGCGAGCCAGCTTTTTGAACAACCTTACATGGATTAAAATGTTAAATCAAAGAAATATTAAATACTTAGTAATGAATTTTGTTAGGAACTATTAAAACCTCTATTTTAAGTTAGTTCTAAAGCAATTATACTAAAAAAAGAAGCGGGAGAATATATATATATATATTGTGACAGGAGTTTGTATGTGGTTGTAATTGTGTGAAACTTTCAGTGCTTCTATGGCTTCTGACGGCTGCGTGCATCAAAACGGGAAGGCCACAAATAGCAAGGCGTGCAATCGAGCTTGCTGAAAGCAGGTTGCTGAAAGACGGGTGGCCAGAATACTATGATGGAAAACTTGGTAGATATATCGGTAAGCAAGCAAGAAAGTATCAAACATGGTCAATCGCAGGTTATTTGGTAGCAAAGATGATGCTAGAAGATCCTTCACACTTGGGAATGATATCTCTTGAAGATGACAGACAATTGAGACCCATTATTAAAAGATCTGCCTCCTTTTAAATCATATCATCTTATTATCCATGTGGTGAATTTGCTTCTGTTTAGGTTGGATTCAGTTTGTGTACATTAGCATTCGACACGTCTCTAAGTCTGTTTGTCTGTCTTGTTGCTTTTTCTTTAATAAAAGACATTTCAATGTGTGGTGCCTTTCTTTGTGTTTAAATGTGGACGGATTATATGATATTTGGATCTATAATGGCATCGGTGGCAAAACATCACAAGTGTCGGGTCTGATCGGGTGGTTGAGAGATTGGATTGACTTGAAACAAGTTTTTATATATAACTAGGCTAGGGTTAAACCCATGGGGTTGAGTAAAAAAAATTGCAATTTAAAATACATTATTTATATAATTAGAGATTTTTTTTACATTATTTAGATATATTATCATACTTAATTTGTATATAAAAGTTTTTCCAGAAAACAATGTAACTAAGTTTGTTTGACTTTTTTGTAGTTAATGTGTTAGAGCATTCACGGTAGGTTTTACGTATCATTTGTACTTTTTCTAACTAAATAATATTTTTTTTATATATTTATTATTATTTCTCTCTTATTCATTCAAAACTACTTTAAAAAAACTATTAAACTAACATCATTACCTTTCTCTCTCATCCACTAAATCTTCTCTCCATATTTTTCATCAAATATATGGATGAACAGTAAATTTTTTTCTCTTCGTTACTTACAACCACTTACACCAAACATCAAATTTTATGGGACTCCCCTTAGAGAAAATGCAGTCTACTGTGAATGCTCTCATAATTTACATAAGAAGGTTCAATATAACAGATTTGAGTACTGAGATAAATAAATCATAGCCATATACATAGAAATCAAGGACACTTGTGACCATTTTACTTAAATTTAACTTAAAAAAAAAACCATTGCAGTTGCCAAAAATGATTGGAAAATTTTGTTTTCATGTCAAATGTTCATGCATTTTTTGAAAGTGGAGAAGTTATTAAACGGACAAGTGTCATTTTATGAGAATGTTAATGTGAGAATGACAAGTATCACAAAGATTTTTATTTATTATATATAGATATAGATGTTAACACATCTAATCTAAAGAATAATATATACAATAATTTTTTTAACAGCATAGATTATATAATTTAATATTTTAAACTCAACAAATTCTCTTACAAGTTGTACATTAAAATCGAGTGTATGACAAATGGGTCATTTCTTTAAGTAGGATCTTGAGCACAGGAGAAGGTTCATTGGTGAAGCATAAAAAAAGTGAGAACTGAGGAACACTCGTAGATCGTTGATTTTTAGTACAAAAAAAAAGTAATCCAGCACAAAAAAAATAATTCAGTACAAAAAAATAATCCAATACAAAAAAATAAATCAATAAAAAATAATTAAGTATAAAAAAATTCTAGTAATAAAATAATCAACAGTCAACGAGTGTTGCCTAGTTTCCTTTTTTTTTTTTTTAATGTTTCAATGATAAACTTTCCCCTTGAGCACATGCTATTATTCATGTATGATACTATCCGATTCACGTGACAACTGTATGAACGTTATTAGCTTTTATTAATGAAAAATGATAAATATTGGTCTTAAATGTGAATATTAAATTGTGTGATTAATTAATGTTGGCTGTTAAAATAAATCATGTTTACATACATAAATGCAATAGTGTGCTAAAAAATTAATTATGATTAATGTGAATATTTTTGGGTTAAATTAAATTATATATATTATTTTGGTAAATTTTGTAATAGTTTCAGTTAATTGTCTTTATATTTTGTCACGTTATTTCAGGCTTTAAAAAGACCCAGGTTATCCTAAACTTAAACTTTGTTTAGACCAGTGTTTAGAAACCTAGAGCAAGCCAGCCGGTCTAACCGGGAACCGGAGGTCTTGACGGTTCGGTTACATACCCCAAAGCAGCTTTCAAATTAACCGGCCAGTTAGCTATCAAACCAGGTTGAATCGGTAAACCGGGAACATTTAAACCGGATGGATTTAAGTTTTTTCAAGGCAATCTTAATTTATAGATGGAAACATGCTTGTCACCTACAGTGGGCTGATGTAGGATAGAAGAAAACACTTTAATAGGAGACACCTTTGTAATGACCCCACCTAGGGGACGATGTGGAATAGAAGAAAGCAATAGGGGTGGTGTGTGATAGAAAAAGCAATTCAAAAGATGTTAGCTGACATTAAAGTAGTTAAAATTTAAACATGATTTTTGTATTGATACATGCTCGAACTTGTACCCTGTTTTTTAAAAGATTTCAACTCCATAGCAAGCGAACCCGGGTGAACAAAGCCATCAGTCGCACGAGGAAGCAGGTTAGCCGTAAGGAAATGGCTCATATGACTAGGGCTAGCCTGACATTGAAGGGGCATGACAACCTCATGACCGACAGGCACTAACCCTTTCAACAGCTTGATTGAGCGTCACTAACACCAGCAACAACATCCAAGTAAGGGAAAGCCATATTCTCAAACTCTTTGATAGCACGATGGAGCTTTTCTTTGGAATCAAGGAGATAATACGACAAACTCTCCATCGCACGACCACTAGAAAGTCCTTTGTAACCAGACAAACCCACAAACATCGCATACTCATGAGCGGCTTTTTGAATCTTAGCAGGCGGGAATAGAAACTTGGGTAAAGCAACAATAGCATGATCATCGTCAGCTTTAACCAGTTCCTAGAACTTTCATAAACACTGATATCATCTAATGGCACAGACACCGCCTCTTTAACAACCTTAGGTTTTTTTTTACACAAGCTTCAGTTTGGTAGAACAGGTCCTAACATGTTTAGACTCTCACTGATATCCTCTGTCATAGGCACCTATGCTTGGTCTTTTTTATTCATTTAGCAGTGGCCGGAACAACCAGCAGATGGCTAGTATCCAAGGGTGGCAGTTCACATTTGGTAATGCTAGCATTCGGTAAAAAAATAACATGATCACCACTAGAGAACGCAGTCTTAGCATGGCTGCTCGTGGCATCCTCTTGATTTTCTCGCAAGGGGTGCAAAATGCTTTTAACATCAGTCAAGACTCATCAAACGCATCAACGACACTTCTGAAAAAATAACAACAAATATCAAATAAATAGTAAGAGCAATAGCAAAAATATAGCCTGAAAAAGGCAAATAAAACCTACCAACGCCATCACAGGTAAAGGAAGGCAAGGTGTTCAAGGGTTCCCCACCGGCAAGAACCAGAACCTCCTCATGATAGGGATGAATGAAGGTTTTGTTATTAACAAGAAGCTTGAGATGTTGAAGATTAACAGAAGAATCACGAAGAGAAATCTCAAAACAGGATCACGGGGATTACGAGCAAAAGAGGGAAAGACCAATATGGAGGAAGCAACCCAGAAAAAACGGGTTTTCTAATGACGAACAGACGGATTAGCATGATGCATAAATTGCGGATTCACAATTATCCAACGCTTGATGGTTAACCAATCTCCGTTCTTGCCAAGAAAGAACAATCGACGAAATAAAGCAACCGTCAGCGTAGCGCCAACAGCTTTGCAGGCATCTCAAAGTGAGTAATCTTACTTAAGCCAAAAGGGGCCAATTAAAACAACCCAACCCGCTAATATTCAAGCACATTAACATAGAATATGGACAATGGTAAACGCAAATCGGAAAACTGGAAGAACCGAGTATACAAAACAACAAAATCAGAAAGACAATCACTAATATTCTGGTGAGATCCAGGAAGCATCAAGCATCAGATGAAATTGTGGCCCAATGTGGTATTGGGAACAAAAGGATTAAAATTTAGACGAATCCATCTCACATAAACGACTGCTCATGTTAGATCGAGTGGACAGGATTAAAGAAAAAGCAAGAAAAGAAACCAACATGAAGGAATGGTGAGTTTCAATCTTCACATAAAATGAGGAAGATGGAGTGAAATATGCAGATTAAAAAGAAAAAAAAATGCAATTATAAAATCCTAACTGACGTTTGACATGACAAAAACATCATTACGCGTCTAATCAAATACCGTCGCACGAAAACTAGTTTACTGGCATTTACTCGCAATAAGACAAAATAGCCCACATAGATAATGACAACAGGAAAGTAGCAAATATATGGCCAAACTTAAGTCAGGACAAAACTTGACTAAGGGACTGAAGGCGTTAGCAGGAAGTCAACAAAATCTTAATATGAAAGAAGGTCCAATAACAAATCACAAGACCGTATAGCCTAAATACTTAGACTAGGGTGTAAACAAGCCAAGCCGACTCGTAAAAAGCTCGTGATTTAATTGGTAAAAAGCTCAAACGAACCAAGCCTAAACGAGCCCAAGCTCGAGCCCTAAAATATGGCTCGTTTACTTATCGAACCGAGCTCGAGCTTCACATGTTGAGCTCGAGCCAGCTCGCGGGCCTAAAAGGGCATTTTTCTTTATATCATTTTTATTAGAGTAAATTGTCAATTTCGTCCCTGTGGTTTGGGCAGATATGCCACTTTCATCCAAAAATTAATTTTTTCTAATCTGTATTCATAAAACGTAAACCTTTTGCTTATTTCATCCAATTTTTTAACGCCGTCCAAAAACCCCGTTAAGACCAGGGGCATTATTGTCATTTCATATTTTCCTTCAATTCGTGCCATTTACGTCCAAAAACCACAGTTAAATCTTTTAACCCCTTTTTACCCAGGTGAATCCCCCAATATATACGATTGAAGCCCTAATTTCATCTTTTGAGAGAAGAAGAAGAATTCAAATGATGTAATTAGGGCATCAATCGTATATATTGGGGGATTCACCTGGGTAAAAGGGGGTTAAAAGATTTAACTGTGGTTAACTGTGGTTTTTGGACGTAAATGGCACGAATCGAAGGAAAATATGAAATGACAATAATGCCCCTATTCTTAACGGGGTTTTTGGACGACGTTAAAAAATTTGATGGAATAGGCAAAAGGTTTACGTTTTATGGATACAGATTAGAAAAAAATTAATTCTTGGATGAAAGTGGCATATCTGCCCAAACCACAGAGACGAAATTGGCAATTTACTCTATATAAAATCTATGACTTTACAAGTATTTATGGTTCTTCACAAGCTTAGTTAGGTGTTGTTTGTTTTTTTCAGAGGTAAAATGCCTGCAATCTTTGGGCCACGTCTGCAGACATCTGCAGAATAAGAGGTGGACCAAAGCTCTGTTGTCTACAAAAGAAGACTGTTTGTTTTTTAACGTCTGCAAACTACCAGAATAAGCTGAAATATAAATAAACAGACTTTTAAAACTTAAAAACGTACTTCAACAAACAAGCATCAACATAAACAATGCACAATCAACAAACATATCAAATCATAGCAATTTCATACCAAAATCATAGCAATTTCGTACAATTTGCATAACAAAATCATACTAATTTCATACCAAAATCATAGCAATTTCATACAAATTTCGTAACAAAATCATACCAATTGTATAGCAAATCTAATACGCAATATCATACCAATTTCATAACAATTTCATACCAAAATCATACCAATTCCATACTACATACATATATTCGAACAACCTCATATATTATGTCACTGATAACTGCTAGTGAAAATATAAAGGGATGAAATCAGATGTGTAACGAGAATGAAATAGATGTAATTCAAAGGTTTACCTGAAATCGAACAGTGGAGCGACGGCAGTGGAGCCAGTAAAACGAGGTGCGTCGTGGTCGCTGGTGGAGCCGCTGCAGTGGTCGCCGGTGGAGCGACGATGGCCAGGTGGGGGCCGATGGGGTGAAAGGCGGGGAGACGGGTTGGGTGAGAAAAATGAGAAGCCTAGGGCTTGAACTTCGAAAGGTTTGAAGAGGTTAGAAGAGGTGAGAAGATACAAGTCCAGGTCTGCTACAAGAAGAAGATGCGCAAGCGTTTTTAATAAAATGTCTTCAAAAAAAAACAAACACTCTGCAGATTAAAAAGTCTGCGCATGGCTTGCGTCGAACAATCAAAAGAGTTTTGTAAGTTTTTTTCAATAAAACAAAGAGCACATTAGAGTCTATCAAGTTCATCTTCTTTTTAAATGAGCCAAGTCAAGTTAACTTGGTCTATAAATTGGTCAAGTTGAACTAGCTAGACATACATAAATTGTATGGCTTGTAAACGACTCAATTTCACCTTTAAAGTAATTTTTGATGAACTTTGATTGGGTTTCACAACGGGCGTATATACTTATTTGAGTAGTCTATTTTCATATTTTGTACTTCAACACATATAAGGGTAATTCTGGAAATTCATAAAAGAATATGAAAGCGAGTACAATTACAAGGAAACGGGAAAAGTATTTAAATAAGCCATTGAGGCCACCCACCCTCGCTATATTTGTTTTCTTCTTCACAAATCAAAACCACAAAATTATTATTATTCAACCAAACAACAATGGCGATTTCTACCAAGGTTCTTCTTCTCCACCTGCTAATCGCCGTCTTCATCCTATCTTCTTTCAGCATCTCGCCTGCGGCCGCCGGTATTGCCGGAGATGATTTTAGCTTCTTATCAAAACCGATCGGAGGATGCAGTGGATCTATAGCCGAGTGTATGGCTTCCGGAGAAATGGAGATGGAATCAGAGAGCACCAGGCGTATATTAGCCACGAGTAATTACATCAGCTACGGTGCGCTGCAGGGGAACAATGTACCGTGTTCACAGAGAGGTGCGTCGTACTATAACTGTCGTTCCGGTGGTCAAGCTAACCCTTACCAGCGTGGTTGCAGTACAATTACTCGTTGTCAACGGTGATTTCGTTTTCGTTATATTTGTATGATATTCTTCGATGTTCTTCTGCATACTCTTCTGATTTTCGTTCTTTTAAGTATAATTTGATGATGAATCGATGTTCTTCTTCATCCTCCTCTGATTTTCACTTTTTTAAGTACAATTTGATGATGATATGATTGATCACGGATATACGGTGATTGTTGGATGAATTTCATGTATAATTTCGTCTTCACTGCTTGTTTTTAGGAACTTTTATAATTTAATTTTACAATTTCCGATCATTTTGTTTACATGTTTGAAATATTGTCTTGATTGTTCGATCGTCGATTTATGTGTCTTGCTTATAATTATTTATTATTATCAAATTTTGGTTTCAATAATTAAACTTCATAATATTCGATAATTTATGTGTTTTAAATGACTTATCGTGCTAACTTGATCATCCAAACTAGAGGGGGTTTGCGATTTAGCCGGTTTTCTTGACTCTCACGACAAAAGTTTATATTATTGTGAATTGAACGTCTGGCTTCTTTTAAAGCGAATGTTAAACAAAATTAAAAAATCTATTTGTAGCTGTTCAATTTAAACTTTTATAGAATACATGGATAATTATGCTTATGTTTTTTGTAATAAGGTTATTTATCACTACATTACCGAACTATACATTAATAATGAATAATTTTCAATTATAAAATTGGTGATCTTAAATATACCGAATGGTAAACCAGATGATCTTGAATATACCGGATGACAAACCTCCACATATGTATTTACACCCTCTGCTCTCTGTCTCTTTTTTCATTTTCACATCTCACATTCACCCTTTTATTCTTTAAAAAGGCATTTACCGACACTTTTTTTAAAAATGCAATGTATATAGTTATTGTTGAACATTTTTACATTTCAATATATATATAGTTATTGCATTTAGTGGTGGTTATAATTTCAACAAATACATGAAGTCAGGTTCGGTTACCCTTCTTTCACTTTACCTTTTCGAGATTAGTGTTTGTAAAAAAATATAATATATTTTGAAATTTGAAAATGTAATTAATATTCACCAAATCAAGAACAAGTAATAATAATTTTATATATTCCACTTTTTTTTAATTGAATATCAAAAATATTATTTCACCCGGTACTAGCAAGTGTCTAAAACTTCAAAAAGTAAAAGAAGACACCTAAAAAATAATTGTTTAGGAAGATAACATCAAAAAAAAAAAAAAGACAAACTAAAAACAATAGTTCTTACCCAACTTCAAACCGCATCCATGAAGTTCAGTCTAGTCCCCTTGTTTTCCACCTATTATTCGCCCCAGGTAACCAAGTGTAATGGTGGCAAAATAAGGCTTCATTGCGAGATCTTCAGATACACCAGCAGCTATTTGTATAACATCATGTACCAAACTTTTTTTTCGTTTTGTTGTCATTAATTGTCTTGTGGAATACCATTAGATCGCACAAATTTATATATTACTCATGTTTAATTTTTCAAAATAACCCCTTGTTCAACTTTATTTACTTTCTTTTAAAAACAATTTTTTTTCCAACTTCTAACCTTATTTGAGGCTTGAACTCATGTCAATTTGGCTTAAGGACTTTTACAAGGCAATTCTCATTGGTTATCCAACTTATTTACTATATCTTAAGGGGTTTTTCCTATGATGGGGCACCCTGGTTTGTCAGTTGTCATATGGTTACCATGTTGACACTAGTTATATAACATTGTCATATGATTCTAGTGTTTGTCTTAATGATATCATCGGTTCAAGCTGTTAAAAAAATTTAAAAATATATATAGAAAGTATGAACCCTATAGACATCATAAAAGAATGCAATGAAAAGGATGCGGTACACTTGTACCATATTGAGTTTGCGTGTGTTCAAAAGCTCTTTTCAATTATTATCAACTTTTTAAGTTTTCCTTTGATTGGATTGGTTAACATTTATTGTTTTCAATTCTTTTCATTAGCTAGGCCATTTTTTTTCTTTTCTCTTTTCACCACCACAATAAAACTAATTTTAGCAAGCTTATATTTTCATTTGTACTATATGACAGTAAAATATATAAAATAGAAATCAGAATTGATAATGTAAAAAGTGGAGTCTGGATCAACAAAAAATTAAAATGTTAGGTACACAAATGATAAAAAACACTTTTTTAATAAAAATGACAAAAGTACTCAAACCACATGGACGAAAAATGATATTTTACTCAAATAATAAAGTAAAAATGATCTCGTGAGCCTTATGATGGACGGTTAACTCATAAATGGAAATCTGGTACCCTATAACTCATTAGGTCACTCCTTTTGGGTTGTTTCTTCATTTGTGGCTGAAAGAAGCATGGACTTTTCTATACTATGTTCTATTTTATGATTGTTTTGGTTGCTACTGTATGTTACTTTATTCCTTTCATGAACCAAATAAAGACATGTATTCAATTCCACTTCTAAGTTTTGGAAAATATCCTACAAGCTAACAACCTAAGGGTGGAATATATAATTTCCTTATTACATTCGAATACAAGTATTGAAATTGTACTATAAAAGATAAATTAGAAAAGAAAAGAAAAGCCAAAGGGAAAGGTATCCTCGCTGCCGTGATAGACTAGGTCGTCACCAAAACCAAAAGAAATGTCAAAGACGAATACGTGATGACTTTTAATATTTAAATGTTTTATGTAATATTTCCAAAAAGAATATATGATTAACAATTAAAGTTATTTTAAATGAAAGAATATATTATAGGTTTGGCATCTAATGAGTGGAACTTCTGGAATATATGTTGGTCACCGGCCGATTAAAATATTTTAAGCCATATCGAAATATTTAATAAAAGTAGCAATATTAATTAAAACTTATGTAAAATTACTAAATTAAAGTCCCTCTTTTTATATAAGTAAACGTTCGTGGGGGGCGAAGGTTTATCCATTTTCACGGGGTTCCTGCGCATCTGTTGTAGTCGTGAGATCTCACAGGGGTCGAGTAGTCGAACTTATTTACATGCCACAAAAATGAGGGATAGACGAGTTCAAAAAAAAAGTAAACGTTCGTGAATTACATGTCATACTATGAACTCAAAATTTCTTTTTCCGTGTTCATTGTTTTATAATTACTTTATTGGACCATCAAATTCTTATTTCACATATTCACTGATTATCATTTCATCTATTCGGTGATTATCTTTCATTTATTCAACATGTGTACGTGATACATAAGTTTTTGACTTAGTAATTAACACAATTAAAAAACTTAATGAACTTAGGTTTCCAAGAGGTTGGTTTACATTAGACCAAAGCATTACCAACAGAGGCGTCTCTCTCTTCCATGCTGGCAACTAGCTAAGTTATCCGTCCTACAAGAAGGATAACTCAGCATTCTCTATAGTGACATGTATAATTACACGTCCTAAAAGACATTAACACCAACCTTGATGGTTTTGTACTGTTTGTGTTTAATTATTGTGAATACCCAACGACATCGCACTGGTTTCCTTGTGTAAGGATACACCATTCCCATGTGAGTTGTGACATACTTTGTTAATGTGAGTCATCTCAGTTTCTCTTGCATCCTTCCAATTCTTTGAATTTAATATATCCGTCCTACCAGAAGTACTCTCCATAGATGCAGAGTGTTCAAGAATGTTTGAATTTAATGCCTTCATCTCTTACTCCTCCATCTTGTAAGCAAAATTGTTTTTACTCTACTGAAGGTTCTTAAACTTTTTGAAAACATCTAATTCTAAATTTACAAAATAATACTTTGTTAAAACAAATTTTGATTAATCAGGATTTTAAAATTAGAAAATCATTAAAAGTAGAAATGTCGCGACGGTGATTAAAAGGCCAAAATTAACTTGTTTTCTGACAAAACTTTGCATAGGCGTAATGTTTTTTGAATATTGATATTACAATAATCATTGTCCAGCTAATACATTTGTTGAACTTTTTTTAACGGAATATATTTATTGAACTAAAGCAATACATTGTTAGAAAGTTAGGTGATGAGTGGTCACTTTTCCTGATCCGGCCAGTTTTAGAAGTTTTCTAATAGATAGTCTTTTCCTATCGGTTGATGATCTTGCTAATGATTTATACCTTTTAAATAGTGTGTGTCAAGTGTCATATAAGTATGTATGTATGTATATTAGTTAAATTTATACTTTTTTAATTAAATATTAATTGTATATTAATGTAATATTACACGTCCAAAATCTTTGCTTTAAATTATGGTAAGTAAAGTTTATCTATTACTCATATTTTGTGCAATAGGTTATCATCTAACATGTACATATTAAGATATAACTAAAAAGATAAATCATTTACAGTGAACTATTTGGGTTACATTCTTACACCTAATCCTTTGATTTAAATGTTTTAAGCCGAGTGATTATAACACCTTAGGTGAATCACACTTTGATCATGAATAGTAGATACATTGAGTTCATAAGAAATGCACGGGTTTCATACACCAAGTGTGATTAGCCTTGGTAATTAAAAATAACTAACTGAATCCACACCGGCAAAACGGAGTATTTTGGAGGGCCCAATACCACAATCCTCTAAGGCTATGCGGTATACGGGGCTTGAGTGGGGCTTGAGTGACATGCCACATAGGAGAGAGAATGGGTAAAGTGAGTGAGTTGAAGGGTGAAAATGCATGGGGTGAGTGGGGCTTGAGTGGGTAAAAAGTAAGGTGTTGATGTGGTTTTTGTGATTAGTAGGAGGGTAATGTGGAATATTATGATTTGTTAGGAAAAAAAAACAAAAAAAATCAAACATTCAACCACGCCGGCACCCCACTCACGCCAAACCCAAAAACGGCCCAATAACGCCACCCCGGGGCGGTGTGGGGGCGTTATTGAGGCCACTCACGCCCCCAATCACGGACATACCAGATAGTCTAAATAAAAACCAAATTGAGATAAAATGCATTTTCCTTTCCATATAAGGTCAACAACAGATTTTTCTGCGTGTGAAAACTTTTTATAACGGTGAAGAGAAGATTCAGATTTATTTTTGACTAGATATAGGTTAATTGTTAAAACCAAGAGGATGTACATGGTAAACATTTCGTAAATTAACAAAGGGGTTAAATTAAAATCGTGTAACTTAGAAAATATAATTAGTATTCGGTACAAGTTTTATAAAAATTTAGCACATGGGAAATATGATAGTAATGTGATCAAAAGAAAAGGACGACAATTCCATTGATAAACGACGTGATAGTTCTTAAAGACAGACGTTTTAAAGTCATTAACAATGCATGCAAATGCCAAAACTATAAAAATTCCAAGACCAATTATGCAAAGCAAAAGCTCAATTTTTTTAAGAGCAAGTAATCACTGATCAATCGCCTTTTGTTTTTCCAAAAGTATGTTCATGAACATGATGTGCTTGTATATAAGAGCTAAAGGCATAATAACTGAGTCATATATAAAATATAAAAAATTGGAAACTGCCAGCTAAAATGAGTGTAAAGGCCTCAAAAGAGACCTACTAATACCATGCTAAGGGTGACAAAAAAAATCGAACCATTTACTTGAAACTGAGTTTTATGGTTCAGATACGATTGAAGCCAAATCGAACCAAACCTTATAAAGATGGTTAGAATGCTTATTTTTTTACTATATGATTAATATTTTTACCTAAATACTAATGCATAATCTTTTTCTATGGTGTTATAAATAAGAAATTAATAAAAAATGGTGCAATCTAAAAATTTTAGGTCAAATATAGTATAATTAATCAATCATTTTTATGGTTTTTTTAGCCCAAAAATTTTAAGCTCAAATAAAAACCAAACCCAACACGAAAACTTGTAAAAACAAAACTAAACGGTTTTCAAAAAACCCAAAACACCAAACTAATAGTTTTCGGTTTGGTTTTAGCCCAAATCAACCCAAACCTACTTCACGCACACTCCTAATACTAACAAACGGGATCATGTAGAACATGGGCGAAGGTTTTAAAGGGCCGGGCGACCCCTGATTTTTTCGCGCGTAGTGTAAATTTCGCGATTTCGGCCGAATTTTTTTTATATATATAGGCCGGCAACCCACGAA
>WOUH02000028.1:1934446-1937166 GCA_009936405.2 Stevia rebaudiana | reverse complement strand
CTGTGTAATTCTGTTTAGACCTTGTGTTTTGTGTAAATCCGATGACGTGGCGAGCCCATGGAGTTTGGGGCGTCACATTATTCAATTCAATGAAATAGATAATTTTGCATGTTAATATTATTGTAACACTTAGTGGCACGTGTGATGAACAATCAAGTCATGCCGGTGTTTCCGTCACCGGTTAGGGTGTGACACAATAATTCAAGATTCCTGAAGAATGGATTCTTCTATCTGCACCGCGGGTTCAAGATCTTTATGTCCTGAATATGAGCAACGATTTCTCAACGTCTAATTCGGGAACGTGTTTTGTCTTAAATGCACATTCTATTGTGGTACCTCTTCAACTCCTCCATATGGATCTTATTAGAGCCATTAATCGGAAGAGTATCGCGGGTGATTCCTATTGCTTAGTGTTACTGATGAATACTCAAGGTTTTCCAGTGTAATATTCTTGCATGCCAAGTCTAATACATTGGAGAACATCAAGTTTCTTATCACAAAGCTTGAAGCAATGTATAATTATCCAAGATGCGAAGCCGGCAGGAACCCCACTGAACTTAATCACGGGATTGGTCCGGATGAGAAGGGTGAAATCGTTAACCCGACTCTTTATCGAGGAATTATCGGATCTCTCATGTACTTAACATATTGTCGGTCGGATATTGTGTTTGCTACATGTCTCTACGCATCATATCAGTCAAAGCCACGCGTATCTCATCTTCAAGCTGTCAAACGAATTTTAAGTTATCTGAAGGGATGCCCAGACACCAGTCCTTGGTACCCTAAGGATGATAACTACAATTTGACCGTGTTCAGTGATTCTGGTTATGGTGACCGGTTGGTGACGTGGCAATGCAAGAAGCAGACATCAGTTTCCACATCGACGTTCGAATCCGAATATATTTCCCGCTTCCAGTTACCGCTCTCAAATCGTGTGGATTCAATAACAACTTTGGGATTACGGTATAGAATTTTCAAACTTTCCTATTTATGTCGATAACCAAGCCGCCATTAGTATCACGTGAAATCCGGTGTAACACTCTAAAACGAAATACATCGATATCAAGTATCATTTCATACGTGATTGATATGAAAAGAAACTTATCAATGTAATTACAATACACACGTATTTTCAAAAATCCGATTTGTTTATAAAAGCCTTTTCTAAACCGCGTTTTGATTTTCTCGTAAAATCAAACGACATTTTACCAATAACTAAAGTCATTAAAATTGAAGAGTTAAATCCGGATTTGTCTTTGGTTATTCGCGCTTAAACTGTTTTACTACTTATCTATATTTGTTTGACTTATTTTCTGTTTTACTTTTCAAAAATATAAAAAGGCAAAAACATTTGAAAACCCATAAACAACAAAAAGATTTTCTAATTCTTAGTTTATATTCCTTTTTCAAAAATTAAAAAGACAAAAAGATTTAAAAATATATAAAAAGACAACCATTTGAAAAAAACAGAAACGACAAAGAGATTTTTGTAGTTTTTAGTTTTGTCAGAGAAATTGTATATATGTCTTCAACAGTTCATACACTCCGAGACTAGTATCATTCTTAGGTTAGTGTACATAATCGGTAGCTCTTATAAGATAACACAAAAACAATAGAAAACCCTCAAAACAAAAAAACAATACAAAATCAATAACAAAAACAACCTTTCAAAATTTTTATTTGTTTATCTTAGTCTTAGGGGGAGCACTTGTATATAGTTTTATCAGACAATACAAAAACATCAAAAAAACTAATTAATTAATTAGTGGTTAAAATGAGAAATTGATTCTACCTTTGAAAAAATGATAGTACATTAGTTGTATTTCATGACCTATTGATTAAAATTAAAAATGCAAAAATATAATTAGTGATTAAATCAACAAACCTCGATATGCACAATAAGCCAACATATCACTAATTATATTATACAAAAATTTGAACAATTATTCTCAGTTTGTGTGACTTTACACCTTGAAAGGCCTAGTGTTTGATCTTTGCCTTGATTGCGTGGTTGCTTATTTTACGTGATTTTTTATTATCTAAAATTGCCTAAAATAACTGTTTTTAATCATGCGTCTTTATTTTGAAAGAAATCTATTTAATCACCATGTATATTATCCCATATCAAATCTTGAGTCGTCTCTACGCATATGTCAATATCGACGTGATCACTTAGCTTTGAAACCTTGTATATTAGTTAGAGTCTTCTCTGCACGTATGTTGGTATAGACTTGATCACTCACTTGTGAACATTTTCAGCTTATCTTATTTCTTTATTTGTGTTCATGACTCGGACTTTATCTGCGTATACGTCAGTATAGACCTTATTGTTGTGTCATGAACATTTCTAATTTATTTTTGCATGATCATTTCAGTTATTATAACTTAGAACTTAAATGAAACAATAACATCAATGTGATTGGAGTAATTCATAATGCGGTGATATGCCTGATAGTGTGGGGGCCATTTAACTGTGCATCAATTACTAAAATGATAACTTACTATTATCTAGTGAGTTTGAACGTTTAAATGGAAACCAATATCAGCAATCGGTGTTATGTTGTAAATCACAAAATTAAATATGTATATATATGTATAAAATCATAAGGTAATAATACAAACTAATATGATCTCATGTTCTGGTCTTTTTCACAAAAAGAAGTCTTATTAATTCTTAGAAAATTTTAGCTTATTTCTATTTGTAAATACTCTTTAAGTTT
>WOUH02000028.1:1921946-1929446 GCA_009936405.2 Stevia rebaudiana | reverse complement strand
TTTATCTTATATATATATAAAAAAGTAAACTGCAACTTTTTATCCCTGAAATTTACAAAATTTAACAGTTTCAGTCCACTGTTAACATAAACGGTCTATAACGTTTCAAGTCTTAGCAATTTTCGTCATAGCATTTCAAGCGTTAAAAATTTTCATCTTTAATGTTTCAAATCTTAACATTTTTCGTCCATAACGTTTCAAGTCTTAACATTCTTCTGTTTAAGGTTCAATGACAAAACTGTAAAGACTTGAAACGTAAGGGACGAAAACTGTTAAGGTTGTGGATTACAACTGTTTAAGTCTTACAAATCTCAGAAAGGAAAACCACACTTACTATATTTATTTTAAATTTAACGTTTCTTTAATTTGTATAATTATTAACTAAATTTAAGAAATTTATATTTAAAAGCTTCTTATTGAATAATTTTAAAATCTCAAAGTTTTAAGTGTTGATGATGTAATCTCATATAATACACGAGTTTTAAGCTAGTATTATATATACACAATCATCCGTTATTAAGAAAGTTATTTGATTTATTGAAAAACAATAATTTAATTTAAATCTTATTCTGAACGATAATCCAAGAATGATTCGACAAATCATACCCCTAATATGTGAACTAACAAATAAATATTTATATATATATATAAATCCATACACAACTAGCTCCATCATTACATAGCAATGGCTCTATACATTATCTGTATCTTCATCCTTCACCATATGACCATCTGAACCTGGTGCCATCTCATTTAGATCCAAAAACCCTCTTTTTGGTTCATCTTCAACCCGGTCGGCTTTTATAACCGGTCCCGGTTCACTCTCTTCTTCCTTTCCTTTTGGTTTTTCTTCTTTGACTATTGCCGGGTCAACATTCACCTCATTATCATCATCAGTTCCCATAGAGAACCCCCGAGTATCACTCGCTTCCGAGTTTCTATCTGACCCATTTGTCTTATTAGTCAACTCGGGTTCAGAGTCCGAAAACTCATACCACGTGTAATCAGTACGGTTACGCGTAGCGCGTTTACTACGTCTTAAACCCAATTGAAATTCACCAACAGACCTAAGTTTTTTGCCCCGCCTTGTTCGAAGGGGTAATTTTTTAAATCTATGTGGCGCGTCACTGTCTTCACTTGCACTCATTGAATCGATTCGATAATCATCCTCACCGTGTTCTTCTTCCATATGGTATTCATCTTCTTCATCATCCTCAGAGCTACTAGACATCTTTCTTCTCCCTTTTCGTTGTTTTAAATATTCTTCATCGTATACAGCTTCACCAACAATATCATCATCACCATCATTATCATTATCTGAAACCGCTTCTACAAACTCAAGTGCTGAATACCTTTGAGGCCTCTGTCTCTTCCTGTTGCTATTTATTATACAATGAATTATAGGATATTGCAACTAATAAACATCACAGTGAATTAAGGTATTGAATTCTAGATTTTTTTAATAATGTGATTAAAGAGGGGAGCCACACACATTATAGAACAAAGACGAATTAAACATGTAAAAGAAAGAAGATGCACCTTCGATCCAACGCATGGTCCTCGTCAGTTTCATTAAAATTGAGTGAATCCGGGCTTGGATGAGAATTTTGTGAACCATTGGTAGAAGCATCATGATGATGATGATGATTATGCCTTAAGCCTTCTCTTCTGACACTAGGTTCTTGAAGCGGTTGGTTCCTGTAACCACCAAAAAAGTCAACTGTTGGGATACTTTTTAAAAAACGAAATAGAAAAGGTGAAAACTAAGTACTTGGTTATCTTGATAGCCTCATTGATTGATCGGTCATAATCATCTGCAATTAGAGAACAAACCATATTATGAGTTGGATTGTACTAACAATAACATTAACAATAACAATAACAATAATAAAACAAGTAATCATATATCAGGAAAGATATCAATAAGATCGAATACCAAAAGTGTAGGACACCGGTTTTCGGCCACGCATGGAGCGCCCAGGACCAAGTGCATCAACGATCATGCCATCAAGAAGAAGAGCTTGTCGATGCTGCTTCTTGAGCAGCTTCTCTTTCCTCTGCTTCAATAAAAGATTATAAATATAAAATATTATTACACGTATTATTTTTACAATCCTTCAAATTTTTTAATATTCGACTACGGCTACAAACACACCAAACATTTATTAAATTGAAGTTTGTATACGTTTGTTCGTTTAATAAATAAACCAACATAAACACATATTTTCGTATATAGCTAAATGAACGAACATGAACAAAGGTCCCGTTCGTTCATTTGTGTTCGACTTCCTGAACGTTTGTTTATGTTTAATCATTAAATGTGTTTTATAGTTTTAAACTTATAATGTTTAGTTACTACATTAGCAATTAAACTAGAAACCTAGTCATTTAAAGCTTGTATCTTTAAAAACACCATAGATATTTTGGAATAATTCTGATTATTATTTCTAACTTGTGCGTTAAACAAACAAACAAACAAACAAACAAACAAACAAACAAACCTACCCAGTAAAAATCACACTAGAATAGTAGGGTCTGGGAGGGGTGGGACAGAGATAGACCTTACCCTTATCCAAAAGAATAAAGAGGTTGTTCCAAAGAGACCACTGACTCAATTTATTTTATTTTTCAGATATATATATATATATGTATAGAGGATGTGTATTATGTGAACCAAAAAACTAAATATGGGCCCTCCATTTTAGTATAACTCAATCTGGGCCCTTCATTTTAGTATGTGTGTACACTATGTAACACGTGTAAAAATGAAAGGCCAGATTGAATCTCTTATAAATGAAGGGCCAGATTGAATCTCTTATAAATGAAGGGCCCAGATTTAGTTTTTTGGTTCATACGATAAAAGCTGGTTCACATAATACACATCTCCTATATGTATATGTTGTATTAATGTTACTTTCCATTAATTGTTTATTTATTATTATATTTTTATTTTATTTCATAGCTCATGAAGGCATGGTAACACCACACATAGATAAAAGAATGTACAGAACATTTAGTAGACCATGTGAACGTGATCTAAGAGAAGGCCTATCCCTTAATCATCTACCTAGAGTCAAACCTAGATCTCGAGAAACAAACAAAATCCTTTAAAAATCCATGATCTTTATCCTACGTCTCCAAGAACTCCTATCACTAATCATGTCATCGGAGAGATGCAAATCTAACAAATCATGACGAATCTGCTCATCCCAGATCAACTTAGGTCTACCGCTGCTCCGCTTCCCCTCCACTGTAAGGGTCTATACTATCCTTACAGCCACTTCCGCTTGTCTTCTCCACACATGCCCAAACCATCGCAATCTACCCTCCCTTAATTTATCAGAGATGCGTGCTACTCCCAATTTTTCTCTGAAAACCTCATTCCTTATACGGTCCAACCTTGTGTGCCCACACATCCACCTCAGCATCTTCGTCTCTGTCGCTTCCAACTGTTGCGCTTGAATCTTTTTGATTGGCTAGCAATCGGTTCCGTACATCATGGTTGGCCGTACTGTAACCCTATAAATTTTAACTTTTAGTTTTTTGGAAACATCTTGTCGCGAAGAATTCCTGTGGCTGCTTTCCATTTGCATCAACCTGCCTGAAAACAGTGGGCCACATCACAATCAATGTCTCCGTCACTTTGCACGAACGATCCTAGATACTTGACCTGAAAACAGTGGGCCTTACATTTCCTTCTTTTCCACCACCAGCACAATATCATCTGTAAAGAGCATGCACTATGGGATGGCCTTTTGAACTGACTTGGACAACTTGTCTAGGATAACCGCAAACAAGAACGGACTCATCGCCGATCCTTGGTGAAGTCCCACCTCCACAGGGAAGGGGTCTGTATCCCCACTGGCGCTCTAACCCTCATCCTAGCGTCGTCATATGTATCTGTTATTAACTATATATACTTCCCGGTGATACATCTACTCTCTAGGCTATCCCAATTCTCAAATCACTTTTCTTGGCACACTATCGTAAGCCTTCTCAAGGTCAATGAACACCATATGTATATCTCGCTTCTTCTCCCTAGATTTCTTCATCAACCTCCTCAGGATGTGTATTGCCTCTGTAGTTGATCGTCTCAGCATAAATCCAAAGTGGTTCGCTGTGACCAGGGTCTCCCATCTCAATCTTGCATCGATCACTCTTTCCCATAGTTTCATAGTGTGGCTCAAGAACTTAATCCCCCTATAGTTACAACATTGGGCGTCTCCCTTGTTCTTGTATATTGGGATTATAACACTACTTCTTCATTGATCCGGCATCTTACCAAATTTGAGTATGGTGTTGAACAAAATTGGCAGCCATCTGACTCTTTCCTCCTCCAAACATTTCCAACCCTTTATTGGAATGTTATCCGGCCCTACTGCTTTTGCCCTTCCCATCTTCCGAATAGCCCTCCCCGCCTCATCATCATCATCGTCCTCAGTATATCTCACCTAAAGGTAGGGTCTGAGGAAGGTAAGATGAAGTCAAGCTTACCTCTACCCAATAGGAATAGAGAGGCTGCTCCGAAAGAGACTCCCGGCTCATGATGCCTGATTAACCGTCAACTCAAAGCTTTTAACGTTATTTTCAAAAAAAAAAATAAGTAAAATAACGTTAGAACTAGTGCAATTTTAGTTTTGCCTCTCGAGGGTCCACACATATATAAATTATATGCACGCACCACAAACGGGGCGTAGCCCTACGCACCTCCTCTGTGGTAATTCTTCTACAATAGCAGTTGTTCTTTGGTCGCCTTATTCCCATGTAGTTTACGCTGTCTTGTTGCTGGTTCCTCTCATTGTTGGAGAGATTTTGGAAATACTTTTGCCATCTCTCTTTGATATCCTTCTCCTTGACAAGAACACGTCCTTCAACACTCTTGATGAATTTTACTATTCCTCTCCTTATACTTGGCAATTTTCAACATATAATTTTCTCCTTCCTTAGTTTCTAGATTTTTATGCATCTCTTTGTATGCCATGTTTATAGCTTTAGTCATGGCCCTCTTAGCCTCTCGCATGGCATCCTTGTACGTCTCCTTTAGCCTCGCTCTCTCTTCATCTTGCCTGCAGCTGACAAACTCCATGAAGCAGTCTTGCTTTACTCGAATCTTGCGTTGCACATCTTCATTCCACCACCAAGACTCTTTGTGCCCTCAGGGCCTCCCTATTGTAACCCCAAGAGTATCTTTTGCTACGCACGTCACGTTTGCTGCCATTTCCTCCCACATCCGTTTTGGGATAATTATGTTTATGATTATATCAAGTGCTTAACTTTGTATTTATTTGAGGTGATTATGTCTAATGTTTGAAGGTAAAAATGTTTTGACATTAATTATTATCCAAATAAAATATATTTGTTTGCGTTCGTAAACCATATTCGAACAAGTTCAACTCCTTATTGAACAAACAAAACAAGTATACTTGTTCGGTTCATTCAGTTTGTTTAAAGCCTTACAAGTAGTTACAACCAAAATAACTCTATGACTCGTTCGCCTTTAAGCTATTCTTAATTATTTGACCCATTTGAGAAATTGCAGACAACCCAAATCTACCCATTTACTACATCAAGAAATGGTGTCTTGTAGCAAAATTTAGTAAATCATCAAGTCAAGAATATATGCATGAATATAAATCGGTTCAAAACACAGATATAAAACTGAATCTTCATTACCTTATGAACCTTCTCAATCTCGGGTAAAATGTCATTTTTTAATTTCTTTCCAAATGAAGCCTCCATTCGGTTTTTGCTAGAAGATAGTTTTTCCTATAAAAAGAAGGCTAAAACCTTAAAAAAGAAAAAACAAAATAAAAGTTGTGGTTCTTAATATTAAAAGATTATCAATACATGTGTTTCATGACCAACATTTTCTACTGGCAAAAAGAATTAAAAAAAGGCATTTAAATTTATAAAGGAAAAGAACAGAAAAATCAGTTGGAGTACTTACTGAAACATCCAAAAATTCATCCAAATTAGTAGCAACTGTTTCCCACTGATAAGATGGAACCAAATTTACATTTTTACCCTTTCCTTTTTTTACCTCAACTGTCCTAATTTCACGGTATAGTCTTTGCCCGATTATGGGATCATCCTCATACCTTCTCAAAAACAAATACAAGATTAAAAACATGGTTATACGAAACTATACTATTGAAATGATCACTAATATGTTCAAATAAATCAATCGAAAAGATTAAAAAGATTTAGAAAAATTCTTAGGTTACTTTCAACCTGTTCAACCTTTGTTTTGATTGTTTTTACTAGTAAGTATTAGACCATTTGACAACTCATAGACGGAAACTATACTTCTGGATGATTATAATAAGAATAAAAAAAGTCAATGAAAAAGATCGACATAGTACCAGTAATAAACTCCATGAGAATTGCCACCTGTACGTTCTTTACGGAATGCTGAAAGAGGAACACCATTTTTTATAGAGTCATCTATATAGCTTCTGATATCTTCTTGCTGCAATAATTAAGCAATATATATTTAATAGTTTGGGGGAAAATATTTGCTAATAACATTAAGGGAAAAAGTTAAAGTCGGTCTCATTTAAAAAAAAATAGGTACCTCAACACGAATATCACATAAGGCTTTCAATATAATCACACGAACACTAGGATCAAGTGTATTATATGTTTCAATTTCCATCCTGAATAAACAATATGGAAAAATTATAAATCAAAATGAAAGACAAAAACCAATTATTGTGTGTGTCATAACTTACCCATGTGATGCAATAATAGGTAATTCCCCCTGAGCAACCTGGATAAAATGTTTCAAAAGAAAACTCAGTAATAAACAATATAACATTCAGTTTTAACACAGCCAAAATGCCGATAATATAATATTATAATGTACCCAGTGCCACCAATCTCTTAGTTTTCTGCATAAAACAGTAACCCATGTGTTTCTTCCTAATGCCATCCGAGTAACTGGAGGTATTGCCTGTATAAAACCATCAAAACAAGAAATAAAGTGTAGTTCAATTTTGTTAACAATAGGAATAGATGGAGAAGATATTAAAAACTGAGCTTAAGAAATATATGTATTTTTTTTTTACTTTAGATAATTAGATAAGTGGCCATGAAATAAAAAATGAGTACATTGTACAACTTATTTGAGCATGTGTTCTCTATTTTTAGCTCATAGATTAAAAGGTATTTTCCAAAACTAATTAGACAACTTCTTGTAAGGTTTAACATTCACATTGATACCATTTTTTTTTTCAAAAACTACTATCTGTACATAAAATTGACAATTTAACTTCCTCCAGAAATTCATCATCATCATCGTATTCAGTATATCCCACTTAAAATTAGGGTCTGAGGAGGGTAGATGTAGACAGCATTACCTCTACCCCGTAGGATAGAGAGACTGCTTCCGATGAGACCCCCAGCTCGTGATGCCTAATTAACTGTCTATCGTAGTTTTTAACGTTATTTTCACAAAAATAAGTAAAATAACGTTAAAATTAGTGCAATTTTAATTTTGCC
>WOUH02000028.1:1890484-1905942 GCA_009936405.2 Stevia rebaudiana | reverse complement strand
TGTGTCTACTCCTGAAGCTGAGTACATTGCAGCTTCGCAATGTTGCTCTCAAGTACTCTGGATTCAAAACCAGATGCCTAGTTTATTTGGAAGATGATGATGGAGCCACACGCAAGGATGCTGCACTTTGCTGCTGCAAATTAGTTGTAAATTCTTTCTCCATTACACAATTCAGTCTTAGTAGGTCCAGTCGAGCGGGGGGAAAACGAAGACGTCTTATAGAAGAGGTTTGATACTTTATGTTCATCTCTACCATTTAAAAATCTTTCGTCGGTTTGCTGTTAACACACAGTCTCTAGATTGGTGTTGCTTGACTAATAATTAAGTCTTACTAGTTCCTAGTGACTAAATAAATGTTGTCACTGCAGATTGTGGAGAAGCTACTAATTGCAGCTGTAGCAGATGCTGATGTTTCTGTGCGGAATTCAATCTTCTCCTCTCTGCATGGGAATGAAGGGTTTGATGATTTTTTAGCCCAAGCTGATAGCTTGACTGCTATTTTTTCTGCTTTAAATGATGAGGTACACTGCAAATTATCACATATTTTACCCATAAAATCCCCTTCAATGCAATGATACTAAAAGTGTGTGTGTGGTCTTAATGCTAAACCTTGACGGTTTATCATACACAAATTATGTTTGCATACATGTCTGTAACATATCATCATTGAAGAGCATACAATTTTTTTGTATAACTTTTTATTTCTGTTTTACGCGTGTGCTCTCAGCTTCTTATGTATCCCCAAAAATAACCGGTTTGGATTAGGTGTAAGGTTTTTTTTCATTTCACCCCTCCCAGACCCTACTGTTTTAGTAGGATTTTACTGGGTATGTTTGTTATGTCCCCTTGCGGATGATATTGTACATACACCGAGCATCTCATAATTAAATTATCACTTTTGAATCAGATAAAAGTCAGTATGGTAGGAAGTTCATGTAAAGTGTTGATTCGTTGGTGTATCTGAAAATATCTGATCCGATATGAAGTGTATACATATGGTATTTATGCACAGTTTAATACATATGGAAGTGACCCTTAGTTGTGTTGATTCTTTGCATAAATATTTTAAATATGCTTACTTTTTGCTGTGTGGTGGCTTCTACTGATTCTAAGTGACCCTTAGCTGTGTTGATTTGAACAATATTAATAAACAGAGCTCAGTGATTATTCATTGAATAATTCAGAATGAGAATGCCATTGCCTTTTGTTGAATATACAAGCTAAAGTAGTTGTTTTATTTGCAATTTAATAGGATCTTCAAGTTCGGGAGTATGCAATATCAGTAGCTGGTAGATTATCTGAAAAGAACCCTGCTTATGTTTTTCCAGCACTTCGTCGCCATCTTATTCAGTTATTAACTTATCTTGGTCAAAGGTCAAGTCAACTATTTTACTACTATCTTATAAATGTTTGATATACGTTCTCATCTGACAAGTTTAATTACCAATTATTATTCATCTTCATTCAACAGTGCTGATAGCAAATGCCGAGAAGAGAGTGCAAAATTGTTGGGTTGTCTCATCCGCAGTTGTGAACGACTTATACTTCCATATATTGCTCCAATACATAAGGTTGTGTAGTAAGCGTGCACATTATTTATATACGAGTGAATTATCTTAATGGGCCTCTTTGTTTGCTAAAATTTCACTTTAGGTCCCTAGGTATAAAGTTACTCTTATAGTCCCAAATGTTTGGCACTTTATAACATATTTTGTCCCTAGGGTTCAAGTTTGGGACCAAATGTGTTATAAAGTGTCAAATGTTTGATACCTAGGGACTAAAGTTAAACTTTAGCAATCCACAAGGACCACCTGGGTAACTTACTCTTTATTTACTTATTAAATTCTTTTTGTAGCTCATTTCAGTTTTTTGTAGGCACTTTTGGCTAAACTATGCGAAGGAACAGTGGGAGTGAATGCAAATAATGGCATCATTAGTGGGGTTCTTGTGACTGTGGGGGATCTTGCTCGAGTGGTAAGTCAATTTTAATTTTTTTTCTTGTTTTCTCGTTATTTAGGTTTTTGAAATGTATGTTCAGGGTGGTTTTGCGATGCGGGAATATATTCCTGAACTTATGCCAAGAATCGTTGAAGCTTTGCTGGATGGAGCTGCTGCTACTAAACGCGAGGTTGCTGTTGCAACTCTTGGTCAGGTTGTACAGAGCACTGGGTATGTTGACCGCTTCAACTCTTAATTTTGTAATGTCATCACACACTGTCATTTGGGACTCCGTTGTTACATATATTTGTTACTCTGATATCCGGATTGCAACTTCTGTAATCTTTGTCGGCTTTCAGTTATGCTCAGTTTAAGATTGATTTGACACCTGTACTCAGTATATCCCACCTAAAAGTAGGGTATGAGGAGGGTAAGATGTAGACAGCCTTACCTCTACCCCGTAGGTGCCAGTGAGACCCCCGGCTCATGATGCCTGATTAATCGTCTATCGTAGCTTTTACGTTATTATCACAAAAATAAGTAAAATAACGTTAAAATACTTTTGCCCCTCAAGTTGCCAACACATATATACATTGATATAGAAATCCATACTTGTTCCCATTTTACATTTTATCAACATTATACCAGATTGGTTCTTGACTACAAACCAAACTCCACCTTAGTTCAAGTATTGATTTTTTTATTAATATGTAGTATGTCTTACAAAGATCTGTTTGTTTTTTTGTCGATAGTTATGTCATTACTCCCTATAACGAATATCCGCTATTACTTGGCTTACTCTTAAAATTGCTCAACGGTGAGCTGGCATGGTCTACACGTCGAGAAGTTCTAAAGGTATGTTAATAATATTATCATATTAAGTACTTTTTGGGTAAATAGGTTCATGCTGAAACTTTTGAAATAATGAATAGGTTCTTGGCATAATGGGTGCTTTAGATCCGCATGTTCATAAACGCAATCAGCAAAGCTTGCCAGGACCTCTTGGTGACGGTACTCGTGCGACCAGTGACACGGGCCCACACATTCAGTCCAGCGATGAGTTGCCGATGGACCTTTGGCCGTCATTCGCGACATCAGAAGATTATTTCTCCACTGTAAGTTTTTAATTAAACAAAAGTAGATATACATAAAGTGTTTCCAATTCTCATTTATTACTTGTAGGTTGCTATCAATTCCCTTGTTCGGATACTTAGGGATCCATCTCTTTCTAGCTATCACCAAAAAGTAGTTGGGTCGCTTATGTTTATTTTCAAGGTTTGTTTACTTGTAAAATGCTATAATTAGTTGTAAATTCATTATTCTGTTGCATTGATATCTAATATTTTCTTCCATTTATTTGTGCAAGGTCAGTCGATGGGTCTTGGCTGCGTGCCATACTTGCCAAAGGTTAGTCCTTTTATTTTATATTCCAAAACATTACTTTAAACTCTTTCTTGTTCTTTGTGTGGACCAAAAGTATGATAGGTTTGTTTGAACACAAATTCTTAGATTTATCAACATTTGCAACCAACAGGAACATACATATTGTCTTCATAGTTTTTTCGATGCCATCAGAAAAGCTGTAAAAGCTTTAATGTTTTTAATGCCAATGTGAAAGAGTCAAGAAAGTTGAAGGGTTTAATAATTTAGTATTTTATATGTTTTGTAAGTTTATTATTTGGATGTTTAGATAAAAATGAATTTGAGTTTGAGTAGGTTAAGAGTCTTGGTATACAACTTAAAGTTCTAGTATAAATATAGCTCTAAGGGTTTTGTTTATTTGTAAAGAGTTAACAGTTTTACAAACAAGATAGAGTCAATCTTGGTTGAGATCAAATCTGGTGTTCGTGTTCTTAGGCCTGATTTCCAACGAAAGTTACCGTCTTTATGACATTTGCTAATAAGATGTTATGTGCTCTTTTGGTAGTTCTATGAAATTGAATTGTCTTTTCTTTCACGTGGTTATCATTATAGCTTGAACTTTTTTTTAAAATTTTGAGCATTCATGGTTACAAGAACTTGGACATTAACTGCTATGGAAATGATGAGTTATAATCTAAAGCGGACTAATTTAAAATTTTAATCTAAGTGCACTTAAATGTGCTTTTTGATGGATGCTGCTGAGACTTATGATGGTTAGATGGTTGTGTTGGAGATAAAACAAGAGTGACAAAAGTTGGACCAAGTTATTTTATATTTATGCTCTGTGGGTTATTTAGCATGTGCGATTTGTTAAGTGATAATTCCAAATATGGTATCTTTAAGCTTGTAGTGATGATCTTTAGAAGTGCAAAGTGCAAACAATAGAGTTCGTATTGCTGTCAAATTACAAATTTGTCCCCCCTCTGACTCTTGAAAGAATTTAATGACAAAGAGAAAAGCATCAACTTTTTACTGTTTTTTGTTTATGTATAACGTTTGTGTCCTACTTTTTTGTATGTTATTTTGTTGTATTATGACATTACATATGTTTCTGCTTTCTATTCTGTCACAGTTTCATCTGCATTGGTAGGTTTCTATTTTTATATGCTACTCGTCTATTGATAGTCTGATCTAAATAAATAGTTATGATTTTTCAAATAATATGTGGAACTTGTATAATATATGGTGTTTTTATCTCTAGGTTTTACCTGACTTCTTTCACACAATCCGTACATGTGAAGATAGCCTGAAGGAGTACATAACTTGGAAGCTTGGAACGCTTGTTTCGATTGTGCGACAGGTAGCGTAGTGTTTCATGCTTTTTAAATAAAAACTAAATGTGTTTGGTGTTCTGAGATTTTTCACCGTTGTTGGTTGTTTTTGTAGCACATTCGCAAATATCTACCGGAATTGCTCTCTTTAATATCAGAACTATGGTCATCATTCAGCCTGCCGCCAGCTAACCGCCCTGTTCATGGACCACCGGTAAAATTGTGCTTTGTATATGCTTAATTTTAATCAATATCTCTATATGATGCATTTATGCCAATGGAAATAATCTAAGTAAGAGGATCCACTTATACACAATTTTGCCTAAAACATCATCATCACGCGTAAAGTTAGGGTCCGAGGAACCGACTATCGTCGCTTTTAACGTTATTTTCACAAAAATAAGTAAAATAACGTTCAAATTAGTGCAATTTTACTTTTGCTCCTTGAGGGCCCACACATATATACATTATATGTGCGCACCGCAAATGGAGCTTACACTTTTGCCTAAAAACATAAAAACAAAATACAATACCAAAAAACAAAAACATATTACTGAAAAAAAAAGATTCCAAATCCCAGTATAAAAATAAAAAATCCAGTACAAAAAATAAGTGTTTTTAGTCAAAATTGTGTTTTTATTTAAATCCTGTCGTAATAATAATTTAATTGTTGGTTTAACTACTCTCATTACTTCCTCATCAGATCTTGCACCTAGTTGAGCAACTTTGTCTGGCCCTCAATGATGAATTTAGGAGACATCTTCCCGTCATTCTCCCATGCTGTATTCAAGTTTTGAGTGATGCTGAAAGGTGTAATGACTACACATATGTTCGCGATATTCTTCGCACGTTAGAAGTATTTGGTGGTTAGTGTTATTGTGGATCAAACAACCGAGTGTCTAATATGTCCAATAACCCTAATGTAACTTTGCTGTACAGGAACATTGGATGAACATATGCATCTTCTTCTTCCTGCACTCATACGATTATTTAAAGTCGATGCTTCTGTTGACATTAGGCGTGCTGCTATAAAGACTTTGATAAGATTAATCCCTCGTGTTCAGGTTGGTTAATCGACTCTTTGGCCTTCAAAGACTTATTATGATAATCTAATTTGTTTATTTTAGATTAATTACACATTAAAAGCGTCGTGTTTCTGTCATGACACTGTTAAAGGGCCGGAAAACAGCAAATCGTCACGTTATCGCATATATTACCATTGCATGCCCCCAAATCAGTTTTCTTCTTATAATCTTTATTTCGTATCAAGATTTACATAGTAGCTGACTTCTATCGGTCATTACAAAATTCATCGGCCGATTATCGATCGTCTTATCACCAGCGTTGCTGTTTCCGGTTATCGACATGAGTTTGAGTCCGATTGTGTGGGTATTTCTAGTGGCGTGTAGGAGAAAACCCATGGTTTACGTCGGCACTTGATTTCCTACTAATTTCAAGCAATACAGAAAGTTCAAAATTGAAAGTCATATTTAAAAACTCATACGAATTAATTTAACAAGACCCAAATGTATGATTTAGTCTTTAATAGCTAGTTATTGAATAATTGCTGTGACTTGTGTTTTATTCATTAGGTTACTGGTCACATATCAGCACTTGTGCATCACCTTAAGCTTGTATTAGATGGGTATGTTGTGTTCTCCTTTCACATGCGACTCTGTCATTTTTCCTTTTTTTAAAGTAAATGTTTTTTTTTTTCAGTTAATTTGATAACATTATTTTCCTGTACGCAGAAAAAACGATGAACTTAGGAAGGATGCTGTTGATGCACTTTGTTGTTTGGCGCATGCACTTGGCGAGGATTTCACTATCTTCATCCCATCAATACACAAACTCCTTCTGAAGCATCGCTTGCAGGTCTGCCTTCTAATCTTCTGCTTATTCATAAATTTCACACGAAAGTCTTTTGCTGATTTGTAGAAATTGAAACATTTAACATGCTTTTTTTGCTTTCAGCACAAGGAATTTGAAGAAATTAAGGGGAGGTTGCAAAGGCGCGGACCTTTAGTCGTTGGCAGTGTGGCAGCACAAAAGTCAATCCGGCAGCCTCCTGTTGAGGTTATTAGTGATCCTTTGAGTGATTTAGAGAATGATCCTTATGAAGATGTGCACAAACAACTCAAAGTTCATCAGGTTTTTCATTAAAACCTGTTTTTTTTTGTTAAATCGGACATTTGAATCATCTTTCTATCATTATCCTTTTTTACTACTTGATTGCAGGTCAACGATGGGCGATTACGCGCTGCTGGAGAAGCGTCTCAACGTAGCACAAAAGAAGATTGGGCAGAATGGATGCGACATTTCAGCATTGAGTTGCTGAAGGAATCACCTTCTCCAGCTCTACGAACATGTGCCAGACTGGCACAGCTACAGGTACTGCTATTTTTATTTATTATTATTCTTTTGTGTGTAAACAATTGTTTTTTAGTATCAAATTTAATGAAAGAATTATCTTCAGCCCTTTGTTGGACGAGAGCTGTTTGCAGCAGGATTTGTTAGCTGCTGGTCACAACTTCATGAGTCTAGTCAAAAAGCTCTTGTTCGCAGTCTGGAAATGGCGTTTTCTTCTCCTAACATACCCCCTGAAATTCTTGCAACGTTACTAAACTTGGTATGATCTTCGTGCCTTAACTTGTGTTTATATCTTTCTCAAACAGAAAACTATTGGACAGTATTATCCATAGATGTCAATAGCGAAGATAGCGCTCCCTATAGCACGCTACGATATTTTTTCTATAAATTTTAGGTTTTTCTGAGCTATTTTAGATTTCTTTAGGTTTTTTTGAGCGTATTTTAGGTCTTTCTAAGCTTGTTTTAGGTATTTTTGAGTGTTTTTTAGCATATTTTATGTGTTGTTTTAATTTTAATTGCTACTAAATGCTACAATACTTGAGTATAGAATATTTCTGAAATTGTTTACTACTTATTCCTAAACACGAAATAGCGTGCGCTATTCGCTACGTAGCGCATAGGTTACTGGTTGCAATTTGTTGCTATTTGCTATTGACAACTATGATATTATCAGACTAGGCTATTAGTATGAGGCAACAGGCCCAGTCACGAATTGAGATCGAAGACAAGTTATCTTATTATTAATATTATTATTATTGTTTTCTATGTTTCCTTTTGTTCTCCAGTCTGAGCTTCCGGTTTCATTTTGCTCCGACTGCGGGAAGTACTGGACAATATTATCCGAATAGGTTATTAGTATGAGCCCACAGGCCCAGCTAGGTTTCTAGAGTTCTTTGTGATCTTTATATATTTTAATCTAGTCATTCAATAAAGTATTTTACCATCTTATAGAAACTACTTAATGGTGCCTCTACTCTGAAGTTCTAGATTTGGTCTTACATACTTACACTAATAATTGTATAATTTTTTTATCACGTTATACCAATAAATTGGTATATGTGGAACTAGTAAATTTATATGAAATGTCAATACTTATTTTGCAGGCGGAGTTTATGGAGCATGACGAGAAACCCCTTCCTATTGATATTCGTCTCCTCGGTGCTCTAGCTGAAAAGGTGTGTGATGGCTTACAAAGTTGTATTGTACACATTAACTTCTAATGCATACGCGTATCATTTTATTTTCTTTGCATTCTTTGTTTAAACGCATAATTCTGATGCAGTGTCGAGCATTTGCTAAGGCTTTGCATTACAAAGAAATGGAATTTGAAGGTGCACTTTCCAAGAAGATGGATGCAAATCCGGTTGCTGTAGTTGAAGCACTCATTCATATAAACAATCAGTTACATCAGCATGAGGTACATCGATATAATACTCTCTGATTCCACTTCTGTTGGTTTTCATATGAATACGCGATATAGTTCTCAATTTTATTGAGTATTAACATATTTTATACTATATTTAGGCTGCGGTTGGAATATTGACCTACGCTCAACAACGTTTGGATGTGCAACTTAAAGAATCTTGGTATGTTTTTTTTTGGATCCTGAAACCACTTTCAATCTTTATCTCTCCTAATACTAACATCTTGGTTTTGCAAGTAAATAATTCTGTTTCTTGTAATTACAAGGTATGAAAAATTGCAGCGGTGGGATGATGCCCTTAAGGCATACACTGCAAAATCTGCTCAGGCATCTAGTCAACATCTCATTTTGGATGCTACACTAGGTATATTATTTACAAGTTTCAGTTTTATCCCCGCAACTATTTTACTGTCATAGGTTAACAAACATATATCACCTTTGGCGAAACATCAAATAAAAAGTTATTTTTGCCTAAAAAGGATTTGAAAATGACATTTTCCATCACTAACGAGCTCTGATTGAACTCACCTCAACGGCCTTGGAACTAGCTCATCGAACGCTTTAGGGTTTAAATTTAGGGTTTCAGCTCTAGGGTTTAGCTTTAGGATTTAGGGTTTTACGAGGCTGGTTTAGTGAGCTTAATCGGAAGGCGTTTATGTTGATTTCATAGATTGAAGAAACTATTTTTAGGCAATCATCACTATCGGCATCTTAAGTTACAGTTTAGTATTGCAAAACATTGGGATTCTACTACTACTAGAATACATAATAATTTATTAAGAAGGCTGTAAGTGTAGTGTATATTTTGTAATGTTTTTTTTTTTTTTTTTTTAATAAACCATGTGTGATCAGGACGGATGAGGAGTCTTGCTGCATTGGCACGTTGGGAAGAGCTTAACAACATGTGTCGGGAATATTGGACATCTGCCGAACCAACTGCTCGTTTAGAAATGGCACCAATGGTCTGTTAATTACTTTTATGACTCTTGGTTGCATTTGCATCACTCTAACCGTTGTTCTCTATACGTTAGGCTGCTAATGCTGCTTGGAACATGGGCGAGTGGGATCAGATGGCAGAATATGTATCCAAATTGGACGATGGTGATGAAACTAAACTCAGAGTTTTAGGGAATACTGCCGCTACAGGTGATGGCGGCAGCAATGGCACCTTCTTTAGGGCTGTTTTGTTGGTTCGTAGAGGAAAGGTACTGTTTGAACATTTTTATTATATTTCTCTAAATTTTGAAGGTTTGCATGTCAAATTTTTATATTTTTCTTTTCAATAGTATGATGAAGCACGCGAATATGTTGAAAGAGCAAGGAAATGCTTGGCAACTGAGCTTGCTGCATTGGTTAGTGTATTTTTTATAATTTTAATTTATTTTTGGACATCGCCCTGAATTTTTTTAATTTAATATTTTCTGTGATCACATACTAACAAGGACATGCAATATATTTTGCAATACGAGCATGGTCCTGAATATCTGGATTTATTGAGCTTGCATACTTTTATGTGATGCATACTTTTATGTGATAATAAAATTTACAAATACATGCCATGTTTGTTATCGTATAAAAGGCAGGGTAGAGTGGTTATTTGGATATCAGCCTGATTATTTTAATATGTGTAGGTCCTTGAAAGTTATGAACGCGCATACACTAATATGGTTCGAGTTCAACAGTTATCAGAGTTAGAGGAGGTATTTTCTGAAATTCAGTTCTTCACTTAGTTTTAAATTGCGAAATGTTCTCTGATGTACTTGGTCCCAGAATCCAGTACCTGATGCGTTTGTTAAGTAAAAAATACTAAAATTTATTTATGCATAAAACATTAACTTTCACATGAATTTAGGAAACACTAAAAGAATATACATTAGCAGCATGATACTAGACTTAAAATTTATTAAAAAAAGTAAAATAAAAGGTCTGTCGTATGCTTAAAAAAGTCAGAATACTGACTTAAATTGCTTAAAATGTTAAAAAACTGAGATTCTTCAAAAAATAGTCCAACCCAGTTGAAAAATCCAATTGCACGCATGAAACGCATATTGCGAATTGCAGTGCAAGTGTGCAACATTCGTGCATCATGTAAACGAATCGCAACACCATTGGCATTGCGCTTTAAACGTATTATCTGCGCAATTCAAAACCAAGGTTTCTGCGGTTTTAACAGAATTTATGTTTTGGAGTATGATCTTATTATCAATATATTTTTGCGCCAGGTCATCGATTACTGTACTCTTCCTGTTGGAAATTCTGTTGCTGAAGGGCGAAGAGCCCTCATTCGTAACATGTGGAATGAGCGTATCAAAGGCACAAAACGAAACGTCGAGGTATATGCATTGCCTAATAAGTTTGTATCTGGATCAACTACAGATCTATAAAGTACATAATGTGAAGATTTGATGAGGGTTATTAAATTTCGGTTTTATAGGTTTGGCAAGCACTTTTAGTTGTTAGGTCACTTGTATTACCTCCTACAGAAGACAGTGAAACCTGGCTGAAATTCGCGTCTCTTTGCCGGAAAAGTGGTAGGATTAGTCAAGCCAAATCCACTTTAATTAAACTTTTACAGGTTTGTATTATTATTATTATTACGTTTATTTAAATGTCAAGCACTCAAGCTTGGTGTTTTTCTTTCTTAAATTCATAATATGTCTGTTACTATTTTTACATAGTTTGACCCAGAAACAACTCCTGAACATGTACGATATCATGGGCCTCCACAAGTTATATATGCTTACTTAAAATACCAATGGTCACTTGGCGAGGACCAAAAGCGCAAGGAAGCTTTTGCTAGGCTTCAGGTTAGATAATCTTTTCATTTGTGAATGTGATAACGTTTTGTTTATCTTTTCTGAGTAAATTACTATTTTGGCCTTTGTAGTTTGGTTTATTTAACCCTTTCAGCTAGAAAGGAATCTTTTAACACTTTAGCCCCTTGCTTTGAATCTTGTAACTATTTCAGCCCCTGACACTAACTCTGTCAGGTCAGGACATTAGGTGCTGAAATGGTTACAAGATTCTAACGTTAGCGGCTGAAATTGTTTAAGCCTTAGGGGTTGAAATGTCAAAAGATTCCTCTTTAAGTTGAGAGTTAAATAATCCAAACTATAGAGGCCAAAGTAGCAATTTACTTATTTTTTTTTTGTTATTCCGTTTTAGGATCTTGCCATAGAGCTTTCAAGTATGTCTGGCGTTCAAGCATCTACACCAACTAGTTTGGTGGGTGCTCCAAATGTATCACTCATGGCACGCGTATATCTAAAACTTGGATTATGGCAATGGGCTCTTTCCCCTGGTCTTGATGATGATTCTATACAAGGTACCATAAAAAAAGCTTTGAGGTTTTTACATGAGATTCACATTTATTGATATTAATTAGTGGAGTGGTGTGTATCTTGTAGAAATTCTTAGCTCATTCAGGCAAGCGACTCATTCTGCTACAAAACGGGCAACAGCGTGGCATACATGGGCTCTCTTCAATACGGCGGTCATGTCTCATTACACACTCAGAGGGCTTCCTAACTTTGCCGCACAATTCGTTGTAGCTGCTGTCACGGGATATTTTCATTCTATTTCTTGTGCAGCACATTCTAAGGGAGTAGATGATAGCTTGCAGGCGAGCTACTATCTTTTTTAAATTACATTTTTGTTCCTTTGGTTTGAAGAATTTTGCTATTTTCATCTCAAAACTTTTTATTTTTCCTCCGTTGGTCCCTGCCATTTTCATCTCTGTGGTTTGGTGACTTTTGTCAGTTCATCCACTAGAAAATATCGATGGGGTTAAGTTTGTGGATGAAAATGACAACTTTTTGAAACGTCAGGGCTCAGTGGAGAGAAAGAATGTTTTTGGATAAAAAGGGAAAAATTCACTGAATGACGGGGATGAAAATGGCTATTAACTCTTGTTGAATTTTTTCTGAAGTAATAATCCTGATTTTCATATAATTTTTAATGATTTTTAGATATATTTCCAATTTACAGGATATTCTTCGACTTCTGACTTTGTGGTTTAACCATGGAGCAACCGCTGAGGTTCAAACAGCATTGCAGAGAGGATTTTTACATGTTAATATCAACACATGGTTGGTTGTTTTACCGCAGATTATTGCGAGAATACATTCAAATAATCATGCTGTGAGAGAATTGATACAATCTCTTCTGGTTCGAATAGGACAATGCCACCCACAGGTCTGCCGAGTTTTTTTGTTTTGACTAAATTACATAAAACGTCCTTTATGTATATTCTAAGTTGCAGGTTTGGTCCTTAATTTTAATTAATTACTCAGGACATCCTTTATCGAAGATGTTTGTGACGTATCACATCCTTCACACTAACTCGTTAAAAATTTCAGTTAGTTTTTTAAAATAGACACTTTTACTCCTCTTGCATGTCCACTTGACTCTGATATCTGTAAATAACGACCAAACCTGCATGTTGGTATATTCATAAAGGATGTTTTCCCTAATTTACTCTTTTCTTTAAGCAGGTATGTATGATAGACTTTCTTATTTCAATTTTGTTTCAGGCTCTTATGTACCCTCTTCTAGTGGCATGTAAGTCAATTAGCAATTTGCGTAAAGCTGCAGCTCAAGAAGTGGTTGACAAAGTTCGACAGCACAGCGGTCTGTTAGTTGATCAGGTGAAGTTATAACAAAATGTTACTATAATCTGATCATGGGTTTCAATCTTTAAGCTGACAGCTAAATCTCTTTATTTAAAGGCGCAACTTGTATCAGAGGAGTTGATTAGGGTTGCGATTCTTTGGCATGAAATGTGGCATGAGGCGCTAGAAGAAGCTAGTCGTTTGTATTTTGGTGAACATAACATTGAGGGAATGTTAAAAGTTTTAGAACCATTGCATGAAATGCTTGAAGAAGGTGCAATGAGGAACAACACAACCATAAAAGAGAAGGCTTTTATTCAGGTATGTCCCCACATTGGATATTGTTTAATTTTATTTTGTGTAAATTATTTTAAAGTAAATTACTCGGATGATCTCTAGGGTTTGCACAAATTTTACTTTTGGTCCCAACTGTTCATATTGTAAGACTTTTGGTCCTTGACATGAAAGATTCGTTTGAGTGGGTGTGAAATTACCATTATATTATTTTTACTTCGAAGGATTTAATGACACCCGCTTAACCGAATCTTTTAATGAACATTCATGTTAGGGACCGAAAGTCAGAAAAGTTAATGATTTGTCAAACAGTTAGGACCAAAAGGGTAACTTTCAAACCTAGGGATCAAAAGTGAAATTTATGCAGGACAAAGGAACCATCCAACTAATTTACTTATTTATTTTCGAAGATTCTTGTATAGTCTGTTGTATACCTATTGGCTTACCTTCATGATATTTCAGACGTATCGACACGAATTATTAGAGGCCTATGATTGCTGTATGGTGTATAAGAAATCGGGAAAAGACGCGGAGCTTACTCGGGTATGATATATTTGTATTTCAGTTGCAAGTAGTTTTATGAGCCAAGGGTCATAAAATTCTATGAGTGGGATTTACTGGATATGGTGGTTGTTTAGTTTCAAATAATTGTTGCATTATGGTTATGTATCAATTGGTTTGTTTATTTTATTTTATATCAGGCATGGGATCTCTACTATCATGTCTTTAGAAGGATAGATAAGCAGCTTCAGTCTCTTACTACACTTGATTTGCAGGTTAGCAACTTTTTTACTTTTTTTTTCGATTTATGTAAGTTTTAAGGCGTATACATAATGTTATATGCATCTAACATGTTTGAGAAAATTTTTCTTGAAACAGTCGGTTTCTCCAGAACTTGTAGAGTGTCGTGATTTAGAGCTTGCAGTTCCTGGGACCTACCGTGCAGGTATGGTGTTCTCATATCAATATGTTTTATTATCTGCCCTATTTATATAATGTTAATGTATATTAATCTTGATTATGAAAATACTATTATTATTTATTATTACAAACAAAACAAACATACCTAGTAAAAATCCAACTAAAACAGTAGGGTCTGGGTGGGGTGAGATGAATGCAAACCTTACCCCTAATCCCAATGGGTTAAAGAGGTTGCTCCGAGAGAGACCCCTGGCTTTGATAATTTTATTTATTTATCTGTTATTGTTGTTATTTTATTATTATTGTTTTTGGTGATACATAAGAATCTGAAGGCACACAATACTGTTATTACAGTAAATATCAAATTTTTCGAATAAAGACAACTTAGATGGGTCATGGGTGTAGAAATAAACAATGGCGACTTTGACCTGTTCATTCTGTCTGACCAGTAAGCATATGGTCAAGATACCACCTGTAATTATTAGGTTCGTAGGCCTTTAGGGAAGCCAGACCCTTGGTTTTAAATAATAAAAATAGGAGTCGTTAAGTAACAAACCAAAAAAAAAGTTAAAACGGTCAGCACCAAAACTGAATTAGTCAACAGTAAGACAACAAAGAAAAAAAAGAAAAACCAATAGAAAAGTAAACCAGAAATGTAAAGTGAAGCTCTGAAGTAGAAACTGCATATATAAAGTCATCACACTTACAAGTAAAAACTTCTCACTGTGTCTGTCGACTGTCTAAAGACAAAAGTCTACTCTGACCAACCTCAATACCATTTAAAGTCGTCTTTTTTTTTTTTTCATTTTGATCTCATTATCTCATATTTCTCTCCTAAACATTTTTGAGGGGTTTTCACCATCGCCTCACACCAAGGCCGGCTCACTTAATGATTTAACCTTATTGTATGCTCAGTAAATATCTAGTAATGTAATTGTAATCATTAAAGTTGAACAGATGTATACGTATATTGTGATATAATTGTAATTGTAATTGTGATTAGGGTTAAAATGGAGAGGTGGTATATGTAGACCACCATATTACACTCTAGTCCCTAGACTATAAACCCTATTACACGTTTGTCTAATAATTAAGCACCTGAGTTATGAAAGAGAAACCATAGTTTCAGCCCGTTGGATAAGGCTTGGGGCTTTCCTATGGGAGGTCTCAAGTTCGAATCCCACTCCGGGCGGCCTTGAGGTACCCGGC
>WOUH02000028.1:1876584-1889020 GCA_009936405.2 Stevia rebaudiana | reverse complement strand
TGAGTTTGTTTAGATTCCGCATAAACAAACCGTTTACATCGATATCACGCTGTTAGAATCGGATACGGGACTAACAAAACTTTTCAGGTTCAATTAATTGAATAGCCCACTCTTATTGTTTTATTGATCATACGGTACTACTTGCAGTTCAATGTTTTTTTATTAATAAGGAACTATTTACATCTTTATTTGGTTTCTGATACAGCTAAGATCAACACCAATATTACATCTTATTTTAAGTATGTTGACCTACCAGCAATAGGTATGCTAATGAAACAACTGATAAAATTTCATACTTTGTAACATAACAGATTCTGCTTACCTGTGTCCTTGGAAAAAATATTACATGTATAGGTTCATAATCGCCGCAAGAGGTACATAGCCGCAGCAATACAACTAGTTATACTAAAGCTCCAATGCAGTGAAATAAAAAGAGTATTTCAAGTTAACTTTTTATATGATAATTTTCAAGATCTTTGTTAACATTATACCTCATGTTTGGCGGGAAAAAATCTAAACATATAAGTTTGTTAATTGAACAATCGCATATATTAGACTTTAAATATATAACATAGAAGCAGAAAAATAGAACGACAGTTACAACTCAAACTCCATGACAGTCAACATTTGACTGATCATGATTATGATATATGCAAATTAATTACTTAAATATCATAAAAAATGAGACCCACATAATGGAAACAAGAAAATAGAAGAAAATGGCCTACTATACAAATTGATCCATGCTAAGTCCCAGATAATCTTACTAACAAACAGCTCCAAGAATAGGGGTCTTAATTTTTAATTTTGATCTAAATTGACTTAGAATAAAATTAATTTTAGACTAAATTACAAATTTCAACCTTTATGTTTATTAATAATCACAAATTTTACCCTTTAACTTCATGAATCCTGAATCGTGTGAATATGGGTATACCCTAAAATCGAGAAATACAAACTCAATAACCAATTTTAATTTATAAAAAGAATTTGAACTACATAAATGAGTAGATATGAAAACTCCCCATTAGCATGTAACAATTCAGAAGTAGAAGGCAATGTTTGGATCAAAAAATGTTTCTTAAACAGTTCACGATTTAACAAAATTAAACAGAATCAATCAATTAATCAAACAACTAGGGAAGGTCATCTTTTGGATGTTGCTTGTTTTAAGCCTGCTTGCTATTAGCATAACCTTTTTATTTACATGTTATAAATTAAGGTTTTAGAAAAAACTTTGACACGTTTGTCTGGCATCTATTTAAGCGACTCAACATAAGGTCGGAAACCAAACCCGATTTTAAACAAAGCCCTAAACCGATAAAGAAACCAGGTTGGCAGAAACTGGTTCCGATCCGAACAGATTCATAGGGCTGATATTGATTTGTTACACCTCTGTTGAAACACGTTAAAATCAAATAAACTCATATACAACCCGGTTTCAATTCAAATCATTCATTTTCCTCTCAAGACTGGGGTTGAATCCCAAACCGGTTTCACGAAAACTGAGGCTAGCAAAATCTAACCCAAAACGTTAACATGAAAAATTACACAAGACTAGACAAAAAAACACTTACTATATAAAGATAAGGTTAATAAAAAAATATTTATGTAACAATTGAGTAAATCGCCTCCTTTGTATAAATCCCCTTACAAGTTACAACGAAGAATAGTAAACAACCTAAACCACATCTGACCCAAACACGTGCCCTCAACTAGTATCCATCATCTTACTTTTCAAATGTGAGGTTAGAAGTTTGAAACTCTTTCTACGCAAAAAATAGGGATGAGGATGTCACATGGTTTTTCAATTGGTTTACTCTTGGGATGAGACATGCCTGGTAATAGGTGTTGCCTACATGCAACGGGTTTGTTTGGCTCGAGAATATCATAGAACTAGGTGGTGTTAAAAAAAAATAGAATCCATAATTCCATATCATTAACATGAATTAGTGTGTCCTAATGATTCCTTATCTTTTTTAATGGGTTTGGTAAAAGCACTCAAATCAACAAACCTTGCGAGAACCAAAAGGTTTGAATGGTAAAAAATACTTTTGAATCTTTGTTCATATTAAAAAAATAAAAGAGTGTTATTTTAATATATCTAAAATAAAATCTGTGATGTAGAATTACACCTAAAATGTTGAAAAGTTGATGAAAAAATTGATCACATTTTATGTATTCCTTTTATAGTTACGAATAAACTAGATCAACTTTCTATGAAGATAATAGTTAAAATTTGGATTCATATTAAAATGTAAAAAAACATATCGAGTTTGTACACTTGTATAATATTTCAAATGTTTTGTCAACTTTGACCAAATAATGGAGATTACATCACACATTTAATTTTTAATAATTTTAAAGTTTAAACTTATTTAACATAAATATATTAAAGAAATTGATTATTGTCGTGATATTCAGAAAAAAAATGTTCACCTGACAAAGCAAGATACGACATGTTATTATTCTCTATGGCTTTGGTACTTTTTGTCATCCAATCATTTTATCTTTCGACCGAAGTCTCTTGCATCACTTGTTGGTATCGTGCAACACACTTACACAAAGAATCAAAAAATGAAACAAATACATGTGTCTCAAATTTATGCATTAAACACTTTAAAACATAACAAAACGATTACAAAAACTGCAAAACCTCTAAATACATACAAATTACAATACATAACTAACAAAGTAACAAACCACAAAAATGACTATAACCAAAGAAAACAATCACTCGAACACACACAAACAACTTAAGATGTAGAATCCGTCATCATCGGCTCAGCAAACCTCTTTGTGGTGCGAGCCGGTGAACCCAAAAACGAAAGTCGTTTCTTGGCTGACCCAGCCACTGAACCCTTTTCTGAGGTGTCTTTCCTTCCCGACCCTAACGGGCTCGGGCTATGAACCGGGCTAGCCAGTCGGGACCTGGCCTTAGCTGACATTGTTGAAGCCATGTAATTAGGAACCGTTGGAGACGAGTCAAGACTCTCGTAATCACACACCGAACTAGCCCGACTGTTTCGCCGGTTCCGGTCCAATTGCACACTATAGAAGCTTGTTGAGTCACCGTCCACACTCCCCTTTTGGCTTTCGGGTCTGACCCTCGAGCTTGATGATGGAGGCCGGGTGGGTGGTGTGGATGGTGACTGGCGGCTAGGTGGGCGGCTAACCCGTTTGCCCGTTTCTCCAACCGATGATTCTTTTCCAGGTATGGTTTGAACCTCCCACGGTCTAGTAGCCATCCAACGTTCGAGCCAACTCCATCCCCAATTCGGATTCTTTGGGTCCAGAAAAGTTGAATTTGGAGACTCTGTAGAGTTTTTACAGATTTTCTGTTTGGCAAAAACAAAAGGGAATTTCATTTACGTAACTGCATCTAGGGGTGTTCAAAATAATCAAAACTCGAAAAAATCCGATGTTCGAGTCGTATCCGAAACCCGAAAAACCGATTCGTAATGAGATTCGGATTATTCGGATCGATTCGGATCGGATAATACGATTTTGGATTCGAATTGAATCGGATCTCGAATTGGTAGAAATTACCTTTTTCGGATCGGATATTCGAATTCAATCCAATAAACCGAATAAACCCGGTTTATTCGGGTTGTTCGGATACAAATTTTTGGGTTTTTCGGTTTATTCAGATAGATTCGAATCGGATTATACGATTTTAGATTCAGATCGGATTCTGATTCGGATTTTAATTCAAAATTTTCAAATTCGAATAATCCGATCCAAATAACCCGAATAACTTGAAATCCGACTCGAAATCGAAAATAAATATTCTTGTTGGGATTAAAAGAATATTATTATTTATCAATACCTGATGAGTATGTGCATACGCCAATGCTCTTTCTCTACGTATTGCAGCCTCTTGTTTGCTATGTAAACTAGCTTCAATTTCTTCTTTAGATTTTATACTATCATCCCATGTATTTCCCAACTGTATATGATAAAATAAAAAATAAACGAAAAAAGTTTAAATCGATATTCGTATAGTTATCAACACTTACAGAGGATCTAATGCTGTTGAGTTCTTTCTCATGTTTCAAAAGAAGTTGTTGTTGAAGAACTCGGTTCTCTTCAGACATAAGAACACGCCTTGACCGAACATGCAACTGTACACGCGCTAATGTTTGCATACATTTTAATGTCGAGATCGCTTGTCGTTTCACAGATTGACCTTGAATCAATGATTTTAACCTCCCGAGCCCTCTCACAGCACGCACCGCCCTCCTTGCCTGAAAAAAACAAAACAAAACAAAAAATCAATGTTTGCAGTGTTAAAATGCAGGTTATAACTTCTTGATGATGATTATTTACCAAGTGACCGCGATAAACAGCCTGAATCTTGATTGCAGCGGTTTCATCTGTGGATTTTAATAAACGGGTTGTGGATGTGAGGCGAACAACCTCAGCCGCAGCATGAGCTGCAGCAACCGCCGCTTCTGCCGCCACAGCGGTGGCATAAGCTACTGAATACGCGTGTTTGCTTTGTTCATTTTCGGCTTCAGTGAGTTTTGCTTCTGTTGGAGGAGAAAGAGGTAAAGATTTCACTAATACGGTTTCTGTTTGCGATAGATCTTTATCCAAATTCCTTTGTTTTCCAAACCAATATTTCTTGGAACTCTTTTTATGGGATTTCTGTCACATTGAAAGTTTGAAACCATTCAGGCATTTCATCAAACAACATGTATGCAAATAAAAGAATATGAAGAAGAAGATGAAATGATTCAGACCTTGTCTTTCTTCTCCTTGGAATCAGAAGGGCTTAGAGCGTTTTTTACTGCAGATAACCAACTACCTTTTTTCCCCATTTGCTGTTTAAATCATCTTCAAAACAATAACCATCAACTTTAGAATCACAGTGAGAAAAGTTAACAACTTCAAAGTTCAAACTACTTGCATCAGACTTTAAGATATATGAGGAAAATAGTATTCATGGCATCCCATGATCCCAATTAAGCGGTTTGTAGATAGAACATGTACAAATGCCAGAAATGCACACACATAACTGACAGATGAAATTAAATGTGAAAAATTTAGTATTTATAACAAGAAGTAGATTATTCAACCAAACAAGGAAAACTGTAAAAGCCCATTAAAAGAAAAATGCGAAAACCCACAGTATATATATATATATATATATTATATAGTTCAGAACATGTTGGGGAAATGCAAAACGGTATAAAAAGTGTAAAACAATTTGAAGTTCTGACATTGCTGGGACAGTCAATAAGTTAAGGAGAAAACATGCATTGATGTCAAGTTGAAACTTGAAAGTGAAATACCTGAAAGTTTCGATCTTTGTGTAATTGAAAAAAGAAAAGAGTTGATGCAGAGAGAATTTTTTGGTGACAGATCTCGTGAATTTTTGTTTGAAGTTTGAACAAAAAGAGAGAGAGATGGAGAGAGGTTCATATATGACAGACGGAGTTCATTATTAAGACAGACAGACAGCGGTTACGAGTAATTTACTTTTCGCGATCAAGATGGATGAAAGAGTGCAACAAGTCAATTTTAAATAAATAATAATAATAAGAAAAATTGAATTTTAATAATTCATACTTTAATGGGTTGATTGCTGTCAATCTCAACTTCAACCTTGTCCTCCAACAGTCTCTACTTTGGCATATTTTCCTACACCAGACCCCCGTCAAATATACACTAACGCCGTTAAGTCTTACAGAACTTTGACCGTTGTTTTCACCCACTTAAACTCCGAATCACGAGTTGGTCAAGAAGAAAAAGTTGTAGAGTTCGTCAAGGGGATTCGATTAGTGTAATTATCTCAATTTGGCCGGAGTTTTGGCAGGAACCACAGCCGGACCACCGTGTCTTGGCCGGAAACTTAACAGCGTTAGAGTATATTTGACGGGGGTCTGGTGTAGGAAAATATGTCGAAAGAAGGGACTGTTGGGGGACAAGGTTGAAGGTGAGACTGGCAGCGTCCAACCTATCAAAATATAAATTATTAAAATCCTATTTTCCTAATAATAATAATAGTAAGAAATATAAGTAGTTTTTTTTAGTTCGAAACTAGGTGGGATAGAAGGTTACGACTTACGTAATCCTTACCAAGTAACATCAATCTACAAGAGCTTATCGTTTATTAAAGACTGTATTAAAGTATCTCATAGGACCACACGGAGTCGTCCCACCCTTTATTATTCTTCCCTGCTTTCACGTCAGCGCCACATCAGCTTTCCCCGAGTTTCCCCACTTTTTCTCATTTTACACGATGTCGTCCCACTTTTCCCCATTTTTTCCCACTTTCCTCATTTCTCCCTTTTCTCTTCTCCTCCTTTTCGGTAAGACCCCGTGTGTGCTTCCCGATTTTCCCCACCCCAAAAGTGGTGGGGGTGGTGTTCCCGAATGGGACCGGTTCTTCCCACTCTTTCCTGAGCCCTAATCCGTGTGGCCTAAGAACAACGAGAGATTAAATTACTACACATGTTAAAGAATATTTAGGAGTCAAATTAATGTTAAAACAAATGTAAAATGCATTATATAGTTTTGACGATAACCTTCTACACATCTATACTTATATTCATTTGGAAATTTTTGTTAGGTGAGAACAGGTTTTTTTTTTTTTTCTGAACAGGCTAAGTATAGTAGAGGATCTTGCAAAATAGCCACCGTTAGCCGGGCGATGCACCCAATGTCGATTCTTCGACCTTTGTGAGACCGTACCCCAAGATAAGCAGGAACCGAATGGAATCCGTAAACCCTCTCCCATCTCCAAGCTGGATTGAACGGTAACCTCTATCCGATGTGCACTTTTTCATCATCACAAGAATACCTAGAATAGTTATGATTTGGGCAAGAACTGAAACTAAGGCCTTAGAGCATTCACAGTAGCTCCCCAAAAAATGATGTGAGTGTAATCTACATAATTTAGGATGTGGTTAAATGTGATTATGAGTAGAAGATACAAGAATATTTGGGGTTATATAATCATTGGTGGACTAGTTTGTTAAGAGTTTATAATTTGTTACAAAATGTGGCTGTGTTTTTAAGCAAAAGATTTAAATTAAGATAACATAATAATGAGAGATTTAATAGGTTATATAATTTGATTCAAATAAAGAAAATGGCAGATATTTAAAGAGTAATAAAGAACCGTGACTTTATCTTAAAAGTTAAATGTGTTTGCTTTTAGTTTTCGGAGTGTTGTAAAAATCGGCATAGGCGGCCGCCTATGCGGCGCCTGGAGGCCGTTTAGCGCCTAGGCTCTAGGCGGCCTCCAGGCGTCTCGATTTTGGCCTGGGCGGCTGTCTAGGCGCTAGGCGGACCTAGGCGGCTAGAAATCGGTCAAAATCCCCAAAAATCAGTCAAAATTGGTTAAAAAAATGTCAAATTTTGGTCAAAATTAATCAAATTTTTGTTAAAGTTGGTCAAATTTTGGGTAAAATCAATCAAAATTGGCTAAAATGTATTAAAATTGGTCAAAATCTTCTAAGTACTTATAAAATATTATTACTTTATATATTTTAGATAAATTTTGTATAAATATATTAATATCTATATCTAATTTTAAAAAATTACATTTAAAATTCCAATCAGCCTAGTTTCAATTAATCTTGACTAATCCCGATTAATCCCTAGGCGGTACCTCACCGCCTAGGTAGCGCCTAGCGCCTTCTCCAACCTTGAAAAAAACACAGTAAGGGTCTCCAAATTTTCATTTAGCAGTCTCCGAGTATATAGAACGAATTTTTTTACACTACGCGGGAAAGTTTTAAGGGTCTTCGGTGATACTCCTACCACTAAGGTGGATCCGCCCCTGAAGCGAGGCATCTGAATTAAGGGGATGAATAAGAACATTAGTAGATGTATAAATAAAAGAACATCACATATATTTAATATGAAAATTTACTTCCGGGCTTGGGAATCAGTTTCCGATTTAGCCGCTCTTAATTGTAATTGTAATTGTAAATTTCAGGCGTTGTAGATATGATTAGATTTGTCCAACGATACTTAAATCTCCCCATTTTTCGTCTCCCCATTAGCGTGTCTTGACAACCAACACATGTTTATTTATACCTTTCGTATTTGACACTTTTGATTTTATTGCACTTGAGGCTGCAGAGTTGCTAGATTGAGTTCGACGGGAAATACATAACAATGTTATGACCCTTTAGCTATGAATACAGTTTTCAAAACACATAGTTTTTATCAGAAAAGGAATAGCAGCGTAACTTGTTGCCTGTTTATCTTCTATTTCGATATAAAAAGTTTGTATTAGAGAATATACAACGACTAATTAACACAAAAAAGAAAGAAATTTCTGATAAAAACTCATTCGGGTTCATCATGTATGGGAAGAATTCATGATGCTTCTACTCAATAGTTGTTCGTTGGATTCCGTCACTCGATCAACAACAAACATCAAATTTCAACATTAACTACAAGTAAACTAGCACCAAACAATGCATACAAAAGTAAGGAAAGAGATAATATTGATAGGTATCACTCTTATAAAGGTCTAACACATCCCTATTGAAACGTAAAGTTTCCAGTGTGGTACCAAGTTGGTACTGATGCTTCAATAGCTACTAATCATTATTTTCTACTAAATTAGTTTTCATCATCAAATTCGCGCACAACCTGTGTAACTGTGTTAGGGGTTCTACTTCTAGCTACCGCCTTTGACGTCATCAAAGGCTGTTTGTAGGAAAAAAAGTAGGTATAGTCTTGATTAAGTATGCATTTTGAGCCTCTTAATTTTGTCAACCTATATCATAATTAATTTCTAATTTGGTTCTAAGTAAACGCATATAATTAAACTAATATGGTATTTGATGACACTTAAATCACCAACAGGGATGAGCAAAAACCGAATAAATCAAACCGGAACTGACTTAACCGAACCGAACAAAAAACCGAACCGAAAAAACTGAAACCGAAACATTCGGTTCGGTTTCGATTATTCCTTTTTCAAAAACTGAAATAACCGAACCGAACCGAATCACCTAATTTTTAGAATTTTTTTTATAAATGTAATAGTGTTTATATAAATTTAATATGCGTTTATGTATATATATTAGTATTTTTATTTGCATTATAGTACTTATTTAATAGACTAATCTCTTAAAGATTTATATATCATGATTAGATAATTCTTATATGTTTTATAATTATCATACATCAACTTTTATCAATAAATATGTTAAATTGTTGAAAACGGTTTAATTTACAGAAACGAAATATGTCTCGCCACTATTGATTCATATCGTCTCATAAATCACTTCATGAATTATCTATTAATAGTCTAGGTGTTCGCATTTTTAACGTTTTGTTACTTAAAAATAACAAAAATAAAATAAAATACAAAAAAACCGAAAATAACCGAAAACCGAACCGAAACCGATAATATAACCGAAAACGAAAAAACCAAAACCGAACGGTTATTAAAAACTAATAACCGAACATTTCGGTTACGGTAACGGTTTTAGGAAATAACCGAACCGAAACGAACCAAACCGTGCACACCCCTACTTCTAACATAATCAATTGTTAAATATAATAACAAGCCATGCAAATATAATAACAAAATTTATATAATATTAAAATAATTATATAATATTAAAATAATTAACTTACTAATATATATTTCTTATATTAAATAATATAGTGATATATATATATATATATATATATATATATTTAGGGGATGAGTTTAACAATTACCCACTTGAGTTGAAAAAACCCATAAAAGTACAAAAATCATATTTTACCTATGCAACAACGTTTTTTTATTTTTTTTTGTTTTTAGATAGATTATATATTCAATTTATGACTCTTGGTAAAAAAAATTGTAAAAAGGGTTGAGTGAATTTTTTTAAAACTTATTAAAAAAATTGGACATAGTTACACATGTAAAATCATGTGTTACATGTGTAAAATATCATGTTACATGTGTAAAATATCATGTTACATATGTAACATTCTGCTGAAATTTAAGGAAACATGATTTTTAGCGTTATTGTTTACATATATCTTTTTAAAAGTACTCAACACTTTTTTGAAATACATGTAGAACCAACCATTTTAAAAAGAAAGTAACATTATTTTTTATGAGTTCTAGGGTTTACTCAACTCAACCCCTAGTGAATATTAATATTTGTCATAAAAGGCTTTTTGAGGTTGAGTTTTGCCATGTGGGATTTACTGGGTACAATCGTTACTTTACTGGTTGTACCTCTTTTGTATCTCTAAGACGAAGGAGAGCCAGCCTTTCTTGTGGTCTCTGATTTGTTAGAGATGCAAGCTGCAAAAATTATTGTTCAAAACAATTAATTATATTAAAAGTTGGTTCTTCTATTTAAAATAAAAACAAGATGTCATGTTGCATGATATATACCCAAAAACTGAAAGATTCGGGATCGCTTGTTGAAGGCATCAAACCTTCTGCTCTATGCAATTCCATAAGTCTTGATTGATCTGCATGACATTTTCTAATGTAATTCAATAATATGATCCAAGAAACATTAAAAAAATATAGATCTAATTATAAAATTTAACATATCCACTTGAAAGTTATTATTAACATTCTGATCATATTTTACCTCTTTGTGCAGCCTCTTGAGCCACCTTTATCCATGATCGAGCATATTCTTGTACTTTATTTGTCGTTTGCTGCAACTGTTGTCATTGCCAATTACTTAAGATTAGCGAAAATATAAATAAATAGAATAATAATTATAATAATAGTTCAAATTCAAGTCAATTAAATACTGAAGTGTATGATTAACCCAGCAACATTAGTTTCGTCTGAATAAACTAGTAAAATAGGTTATAAGAAATTATAATAATGTGATATTAATATCTAAATTGAGAAAGTAACAAGAATAAACAATTATGTTTGGAAACAAAAAAAAAAAAAAAAATAGAAAGCATATAAGTGAAGATCTTAAATATACTTACATCATACTTCTCTCTTGAACCATCAGGTGGAGAGAAATCCTGAACCCATTCCACCTCAGCAACACGGTACCTTCATAAACATAAAACATAGAGCCACATTTATTTTTTATTTAAAAAAAAACAAAAATCAAGCAGTCAAGACAAGTGGTTGATAACAAAGATGCTACTGACCCGTCTTGATCCCAGTTTCGTAGGATGTGAAATCTTCGCCGACTCTCAACCTGCATAATTAATGCGGTTAAAATGGAATGCAAAAGTGGTGATGGTGTCACTTTTTTCAATGGAATTCAATGGGGGACAATTGAAAAAAATAATTTCAGATATGTTAGTGTAATTGAATGGACATGTTGCTCAATGTAAATCATATTATTCATCAAACAAGTTAAGAGGTATATAATGCACACTTATTTGAGTTTATTATGATTGTGGGTATCAGAACCTCATTGATTCTTGGGGGCGAAGCCCCTAAGGAATGGGGGTTTTAAAGTGCATTAAGCTTAAGATGATGTAATTTTAAATTCAAAATGAATGTAACTGCTTAAAGGCAAAATTTGAAGTAGTTTTTAGCTAAAAATGAATCTTCTGACATTTCAACCTCTAATTTCTGAATTTTGTAATCATTTCAGTTTCTAACGACCATTTCAGCCCTTAGCAAAGTTAGTGTAAGGGGCTGAAGTAGTTACATAATTCAAATGTTTGGTTAGAGGTTGAAACGTAAGAAGATTCCTTTTTTGGCTTACAAGGCACATGGGTCAAAATAGTAATTTACTCTTATAAAAAAAAACTATAATTCAGAAGAAAAACAATCAAGTGGGTTAAAAGTCGCCCGAAGTGTATTTAAATAATTTTTTTTACTAGTATATCACCTCCAGAAAAAAGCGGCCGTCAGGAAGAGGCTCACAGCTGCACGAAAGAAAAGAAAGATTTAATAAATTAGGCTAAACATACACATGCTTGTCTAAGCAACAAACATTAACCGAAGCGTACTCTGTGATTTCCACTTCACAAGCATAATCAGCTACAGATCCTGTGGTGGAGTCCAGTATGACCTACAAAATTTAGAGAAAGATAATACATCAATATGCCTTAATCAAGTGTGAAATAAATAACACACGGGGATTATATCTACCATTCCCATTCGGCGGTTTCCTTCCATAATCCTCCTCACCTGTCAAATAGCACAAAGGTCAAATATAACATTCTTCTGAGGTTTAAAGAGATTCGTTAAAGGTAGCTACTTCTATTCATTTATTTACCAATGAGTCTATTTAGGATGTGTCTCATTTCAAATGGTTCCAAAGGGTTATGAATGTGTGAACCCTCAACGGGCAAAAGTAAAATTTCACTAGTTTTAATGTTATTTCACTTATTTTTTTGTCAAAATAACGTTAAAAGCTTTGGGTTGACGGTTAATTAGGCATCATGAGCCGGGGGTCTCTTTCGATACAGCCTCTCTATCCTACGGGGTAGAGGTAAGGCTTGTCTTCATCTTACCCCCCCC
>WOUH02000028.1:1852899-1869575 GCA_009936405.2 Stevia rebaudiana | reverse complement strand
CGTTCACGATTTTCCATTCCGCATCTAACCCCATTGGTTTCACCTCCAAAGGAGGTGTCGGGATTTTGGGCCTATGGAACGTTGCATCGTTTTGCGCGTAACTTCCAAACCGTTGTTCGAATCAAAATTCGGCATACACTCAAACGCTTCTAAATACTTATACATATATGATAAAAGCGTTTATTTCATTGTCCTAACACCGAAACTTGATCATAAGCTTACTACTAAACAGATGCAAGATTCCTCTAATTCTCGTATTTCAAACACATGAAATTTCAGGGCGTTACAGGTTTCATGTCAGAGACCTCGAAGGATCAAGGACTTTCCTTGTGGCTGTGTCATTTCATTTCTTGCACTTTCACATGTATTACACGAATCATTCAAGCATACTACGTGTTATACAAATTTATCACAAAGTTATCAATGTTAATTTTTGTTCAAAACATAAAGAATACATTAATGGGTCTTAAATATCACAAAATTATATTCAAATTTCTAATCAAGCAAGATCAATTATTTCAAAGAAGTTTCTATAATAATGGATCAAAACCTCCGGCCTTGTGGTCAACGTACTTTTGTTACACAGTAATAAGTTGTCATGACTCGGGGAAAAAAATGGTTTTAAGTGACCAGTGGTTTTCTCACAAAGTGGGTTTCCTCCTGAATTGATGGGACGGGGTCGACACGTTTTCAGCGATTCGCTGAGCGAAAGGCTGATCTGTTTACCAGGGTGAGGCCGGGTGGCCGCACTATATTATGTTAAAAAATAAAATAAGTTGTCATGACTTGTTACATATGCAACATGTTCTCTTTGACACCTGTGTTAATCTTGAAATGTGAACTCAATTTTTTGCCAGTTTTATAAAATCAACAAAGCTATGTTAAAATTGTTTGCTTCTTTTTGGGTTGACCCAATTGTTCGCTTCTTATTGGGTTGGGTTGGGTTGACCCATCTAATCTTTTTCTATGATAGTTTTGCTATACCACTACAAAATCTATATTATACATGAATTAAAATACGACATGATGTGAGATTCATATACAAAAGATAATTAACTTGAATAATTTTTAATGTATTTAACATGCTTTTCTCTGGGCTAATAATTTTGAAGTAGATGGTGTTTACGATTAGACATAACTTAACACGACTTGTCAGTAAATAAATGATTTGAAATTGTACAGTGATAAAATGGTAATCAAATCATCTCTAGGGGATCGGATGTGAATTTTAAAACGTTGGCATGAAATACAAATCAGACATTTAAAAGTAGAGTCAAAATTTTGAAGTTTCTAAATATAAACAAAACTGTTGGTCTTTCTGAAAATAGAAAGGTAAAATAGTGGAAGATCTAGCTAGCATTGTTAGGGTTTGGAAGGCATGTTAATTCAAACATCAAATCCATTCTCTCTCCTAAAGGCTAAAACAAGAAACTTCCTTCAATTCCTTTCAAGTGTTTGAACAATCGAGTCATTGTTCCATCTTTTTCCATTTCTTCAAAGTTTTCAACAAAAGGTATGTCTTCAATTCTTTGCACTTTGTTTTTTAATCCAAAACAAGATTTTTTTAATATTTTCCCTGGTATAACCCCCAGATAACATGACAATTTTTTCTTGAATAAGTGCTAATTATTTTTGTTATCCATCGTTGGTGAAGTTTAACAGGGGCAAAGAGGGACAACCGCCCCTGGTCGTTTTCTCGTACGTAGTGTTAATTTTTTGTTCGGTAGCTAAATTTTTTTTTATATTCATTAATTTTGCCCTGCTAAAAAAACTTTAATGTATTATATTTGCCCCTCTAAATTTTTACATGTATTAAAATAAAAGAGTGCCAAAGAGACCTGGGTGACGAATGAACGAAGAGCTACAAGCAAGAAGGGGCTTAATGGGGCTTTCAAGAGTTATGTGCCAATAGGGCCAATTCCAAAAATTAAAATAGATTAATGCTTATGCCTTAATGGGCTAAGTGAGTTTTGGGTCAATCTAAAGAAAAAAAAAAGGTCACATATCAATTGTGCAGGCAAAAGGCGTGAAACACAAGAGCTACATAACGGTTTAGAAGTTGCCTTTATTCATCATCCACAACAAACGTTCTCACCCCTGCAATCAGCCATCTCTAAGCTGCAATGCGCCAAATTGAGTTGTATTTGCCATCTAAACTTGGTATTCACCCCAAATAAACAGCCAAGAGGTAAACAACATCTCCAATTCTCTATTCTCTACTAAAATATTAATACCTTATTTCTCTATATTTGGTGAAATTCAAGTTTTTATGAGGTTTTGTCTTCTATATATTTGTTTGAATCTTGTTATGTTGATGTTTTAGTGAATATTTGATTGAATCTTGATGCTTTGGTGAAATTCAAGTTTTAGTAGGTTTTTATGTTTATGAGGTTTTAAATTTTGATTGAATCTTGATGATATGTTGAATTATAGATATAATTTAGGTTGATATATCATGTGAAAGTTAAAAATTATTAATTTATTTTACAAAAAAAAGAAAAAATTAGTTTTTGTTTATTATACAGAATTATAAACATTTTATGTCTTTCTTTGTTAACAAATATTTTAGTTTCTTTGACGAATGAAAAAAATAGTGTATTTATTGATTGAATGAAAAATTATTGTTTTAATTGTTTGACCTTATCCGAATCATAAAAGTAGATGTTTAAGATATTAAAAAATAGGTTTCATTTTACCTGACATCAACACCTTTGCTTTTAGGCTCTTCTGATCTTTTTCGAAAATGGCTTTAGTGGGTTAGTGCTAGTTGTATCTGGGCTGGGGTTATTCCTTCAGTTACTATTTACTTGATATGGTGCTAACATTTAAAAGTGCACATTATCTTTTGAGCTGTGTGTGTAGACCTCTTTTTTAGTCAAATTTATGAATATTGTAATTTGTCTCATATGGATTGATGTAGCAAGTGTTAAGGGTAACGGATGTACTATGGTAAACACATGGTAAATTGAAAATAATGCTACTAAATGGGGTTGTAAGATGATTAATAGTGAATCTAGTGAGTTGATCATGATACTATAACATTAGGTTTTCATTTGAAGTGCATAACATGTTAGGTTTGATTTATCATATTATTACAATCACCATCACAAGAGAGCCAAGTGACCTCTCAAAAGTTGATCAACCATAACTACTATGTACATTTGATTTGTTTCTTGGTTTCATTGAGTTAATTCGTTTGTTTTCATTCATGTATCTAACGCAATCATATTCTTTTACAATGTTCATGTAGGCTTTGGTTTGCATTGGCATGGAAAAACCAGTGCCCAACAAGCACTCACGACGTTACTCGACTGGAAACTTGATGCTTGAGCTCACAGGCTATGAAGATGTTTTAAGTCGATATCTCAGCGCACCGACTCCTTCCTGTCACGACTACTGCAAACCACATGCACCTGGGTCCGATCACCCAAACCAAACCAAGCCAACACGTAAGAGATTAAATAAGGGCGATGTTGAATCCTTGCATGGAATCAAGAAACCATTTGCACCCATTCCCAAATCTCCAACAAGACATGCCAAGATCTTTAGCACTCAACTTGCTAAACATCAAGTCAAATCACAACCCATTGAATTCAAAACATATGAGTTTAAGTCAAGATCAAACTCAAGGTCAAAGTTTGCAGAAAGTGATCCATTTTATATCCCACCTACAAGAATTACAAGGAGATACAGCGACGCCAACCTACCTACGGATAGTTTAGGAGGCGTTCATGTTTCATCTACAAGTGGACGTTTGATCAATTGTAAAAGGTATGACAAAAAGAGCGATTCAAGAAAAGATGTTAAACAAGTCAACTATGTAATTAAACCTCCCGATGGTAAACCAACCAAGTCTGATGTTAAGACACCCAATGTTAAACCAATCAGATATGATGTTAAGACGTATGGTGTTAAACAGCCCAATGTTAAACCAACCAAGTCTGATGTTAAGACGCCCGATGATAAACCACTCAAGTCTGATGTTAAGACGCCTGATGTTAAACTGCCCGATGTAAAACCAACCAAGTCTAATGTTAAGACACCTGATGTTAAGACGCCTAATGTTAATACGCCTGATGTTAACACGCCCGATGTTAAACCACTCAAGTCTGATGTTAAGACGCCTGATGTTGTGAAGATGCTCGGAGATGGAACAAATTCTAAGAAGGTGCAAACTTTAAAGACTATTTATGGTTCAACGAAGCTTGGGGTTGACCATGGTTCAAAAAAGTCAAAGTCTAAAGTCCCCGTTGGTGAAGTTGTACAAGAAAACAGAAACAACAATAAAAGTCAAATTGAAGAAAGAGTGCCGCAAAATGGAGCACAAATAAAAAACCCGACACTGGTACAAAAACAGCTGGCAAATGAAAACGAAGAAGTTGCATCTCAAAATCTCAAATTTAAGCATGGAAAGGTAATTGGCTCGCAGTCTGAGACTGATGGTCCAACAAAACTTAAGTTTGCAAAAGGAGAAGTGTTGGATGAAAATAAAACCGAAAGAGATCCGATTAGTGTTGTTCTAAAACAATGTGATATGGAAGAAAAGAAAGTAAGTACACGTTTGAATAATGTTATTGAAGAGACTGCAGGCAGGCTTATAAAAACCAAGAAAAGCAAAGTGCAGGCTTTAGTTGGTGCTTTTGAAATGATCTCTACAAACGAAATTTAAAGTTTTTAAGGTGAAGAAAAGACAGCTTTGCTTCTTATTCTTGCTGGAATTCGAAGGAATTAATGAACACGAATTTGTTTTTTAGTAAAGATAGGAGTCACGTTACCCAGATGGTTGCCCAGATTCTGATGTTGATAAATGTTGTTAATCTTCAAACGTAACCGGGATTTCATTTTGTTTTAACTTAATATTAGATACGGTCCATTTGTTACGGTGTCCACAAAAATACGATTACAATTTTATTCACACAAAAATACGAGTTAATTGAGGTTATGTTTTTATCCTTAACTAGGATTTCTCAACCGGTGCGTGGCGTCAGGGATTCCGTAATGATCCGGAATATTAAAACACATATACAAAAAGAAACGTCGCAACAACTATAACTTAGAAGTAAAACCTAAAACGTCATATATACGTCTTCACTTCACCTGTCACATGTTATGACAACTGACCAACGCAATTTTAATATGTGGTAGATATAAAAGGCAGCGCAATGACTATAAAGCGTACCACGTTGTAAAAGCAATTGTCACTCTATCGTAAAAGCGAACATCACTCCATCTGCGGTGTGTTGTGGTGGCAACAACACGGTCTAGAATATGTAAATGTAGATAAAAAATTAAAAGCACGACAATGGCTGTCACCCTTGCATAAAACTTTAAAGCGTCCCCAACGTAAAAGCAAGGGCCGTGACCTGAAACGTACTCCGCTTTAAAAGCAAGTGTCACTTAAAGTAACAAAAGCAAAACGATAATGCCAAAAAAAAACTAAAGCGTGGATAAAAAACAAATCACAACAACTGTCATTCCGACCTGACGTAAAAAGTAGCCATCACTCCATATGTCACGCGTTACAGCACGATCTTAAATATATCAAAGCTGCTACCAAAAAAACATTGCAACAGCAGTAGATACGCCTTAAAACTATAAAGCGTCCTCCCATTGTAAAAGCTACTATCACCATCTGCCCAATTTTACAAAACATACACGAAAACACCACAATCTTTAAATAAAATCAAATAAATGACCATTAAAAAAAAGATTAAAAACTAAATACTGTTGTTTTTTAACAGCAAACGACGCGGTCAGCCGGCCTTACCCTGGCAAATAGATCAGCATTCCACCCAGTGAATCGCTGAACGCGTAGCGAACTCGTCACACCGATCCATGAGGAAACCCACTTTGTGGGAAACCCCTGGCTCACCCAATAACATTTTTTATGCTCTAAATGAGACTTTCAATTTAGAAAGTAACCAAGGTATCATCATGACAAATGCCCATTGGTAAACTAAATATTGTTTATTAACTTTGTTTTCTAATATATGTATATAATATATAATTGTCAGCATTGGTTATAAAAAGTAGCTACAAACCGAACAAGCCGAAGGGATTAAAAATAATAGAAAGTATCTTAATGTGTTAAAACCTCCTAAATCATCTTCCTTCTCTAATAAGTATTATTAAACTGATACATTCTTAACTTATTAATAAACCCATGTATTACATAGGTTCAATAGATATAATATGTTGTAAATTAGGTTTTGTAAGATGTTCGTTGATATTTGAAATAATAAACCCATGTATTACATTGACTACTCAATCGTTATAGAAGAATTTGAAAGTTTTGGACAATGGTCCTATGTTTACCCGAAACTCGGTTTTGAAACTTGACTATGTACCCACGTGTTATACACGAGTTTTAAGCTAGTAGATTATATTTGATACATTGTGTACTCAATCGTTATAGAAAAATTTAAAAGTTTCGGACATCAGTCCTACTTTTACCCAAAACTCGGTTTTAAAAATTGATTATGTAACCACGTGTAATACACGAGTTTTAAGCTAGTAGATTATATTTAATACATTGTATACTCAATCGTTATAGAAGAATTTAAAAGTTTTGGACACCGGTCCTACTTTTACCCAAAACTCGGTTTTAAAAACTGACTATGTAACCAAGTGTAATACACAAGTTTAAGCTAGTAAATTATACTTGATACATTGTCTACTCAATCGTTACAGAAAAATTTTAAAGTTTTGGACAATGGTCCTACGTTTACCCGAAACTCGGTTTTAAAAGCGTTACTCAAAGGCGTTCAGCCCTCAAAAGCCGAGGCACGAGACGTGAGGCGAGAGCCTCATCAATGTGAAGGTTTGCGCAATGCACAACCAAATAACCTTAACGTACAACTAACAACTGCATTTGCCTCATCTTTTATACATTGGTCTTTTTTAGATGTAATTATTCGTGATCTTTTGGTGGTTTCTACATATCAGCACTGAGGAGTTTTCCTGTGTGTGATTCCCGCCTCAAGCGCTATTTTCAAAACCAAGATCCAAATAGACCCAACCCGTTTTGAAAAACACCAAAAATTACTCGACCCACATCAACCAATTACTCAAGCCACCTTGTTATATTTTTGTCATTTGTTTAGCTCATTCTACAACAAGCAATACCTAAAAGAAATCACAACCAATAAAGTAAAAGATTATGTCAATGATGTTATTCGGTCTGAGAAATGATTTAAAAATAGATTCCCTTACACATAAACCGGTGATTCTGTTGAAAAGAACAATTCTGCTTTGTCAATGAAGGTTGCGGGAAATCTTGAATGGAGCATTAAATTAGAGCAACTTTCTGAATTCAATTCACAAACCCTAATCGATTTGTTGCCATCTTTCTGATTTCTAATCTTCAGGCTTCTGTTAATGTTCCCAACCGCACCACTTTTTCCGCGCGTGCTTTTTCGAATTGATCTTTGAGAGTGAAGTTTTCTTGAATTAAGACCCGATTGAGTTGACATAGTGCACTCGTCAATCGAGCCAGTTTGGGACTTTAATACGCCACTTTTACATGATCTTAGCAACGAAAGGAGCATTTCGATGCTAAGTTCTTGTTGGATTACTCCCTTGTTCTGCTCACTCCCAAAGCAAGCAGCTACTAATGTTCCAGCCAAAACTGGCATTAATTCAGGGTCACTAAAGAACACAAATGGTAGATCGCATACCTGTACAACAAAATTAGATTGCGGGTTCTGATTAAAATACCATAAAAAATGTTTCCTATGGTTTGCTAAAGTAACATGTTTAGGTACCAAGGGTTCAAAGTAGCAGGGTTGGTTAGTTTCACAGGTTTTGTTGGTTCCTTGTGTTTTTGAAAAATAGTTTGCTAATGGCTAATGCCCTATTCCAAAACAAAACATAGTTTTTATGCTTTCAATTTGCAACTAGTTTGAGAGGAAGATTAACTTTTCTGTTATAACAAGGTGAATGGACAAAAATACTTTTGACTTTTCACCAATTGATTTTGATTGTTCAAAAAGTCAAAAGGTATTTTGGTAATTTCACCCTAATTTAAGAGAAAACTAACGGAAGTGAGCTTTAGTACTCAAACTCGTTACAAAATTGAAAACATATAACCTAAAAATGATACGTTAAACCTTTAGTACCAAACATGTTACTTAGTACCAAACATGTTGCTTTCCGCAAACCACAAGGACTATCTGTATAATTAACTAAAAAAAACTTAAAGTTTTCATGGTATGCTTAGGGGACCTTGTGGAGGATTGTGGGGCTCTTTCCCCAGCGAAGAACGGCTTGATTCTCGGGATGAAACATGGCGAAGTATCCGAGAAGCAATAAAGATTCAAGCAGAAGCAAACCAGTCTGAAACATGAAAGATAGCATGCAATGATGAAAAATATTCAGAAAGTTGTTTGGTTATTTAATCTTTCGGAATCTTAAATGATCATGATTTACAAAACATTATAACCACTTATCATCTAATTTTGATAATTCAATACTAGGATACAAACCCGTGTATTACACAGGGTTACATAATTAACACTAAAATTTTTTAAATTTAAAGAAGAAAAGTGTTAAAACTTGAAACGTTAGAAAAACGGTTTCTGTTAAGGGTGACTGAAACTGTTAAAGTGTTAAGTATTACAAATCTCAGGGATGAAAAGTGCAATTTACTATTTTAAAAATATAAGATAAATACTTAATTAGATAATAACAAATTTAATAATTTAAAATATAAATCTATTTTTAGAATTTAAGATAAAATAAAATATATATAAAAATTCTAAAATTATGGTGTTGCTATGTAACATTGTTTGGAATCAAGTCTTAACTTTTTTGTCCGTAAACCACTAACGGAAAACTATTAAGATTTGAAAGGTTAGGGACAAAAACTGTTATAACTTGAAACGTTAAGTACGAAGATTTTTAAGACTTGAAACCCTCCTTAGACCCTACCTTTAGGTGGGATATACTGAGTACGATGATGATGAAACGTTTAGTGACAAAAATTGCTAAGACTTGAAACATTAGGGACGATTCTATTAAAGGCGGACTGAAACTGTTAAACAATGCAAACCTTTAGATGAAAAGTGTAATTTACTCTTTAAATATATAAGATAAATACTTAAGTAGATAATAACAAATTTAATTGATTTTGAAATTTAAATCTATTTTAGATCTTAAGATAAATATAAAAATATATAAAAATTCAAATAATTGTGTGTTGACATGTGGCACTATTGTTACTCATTTATTAGAGATAGATGTGATTTTGAATTAACAATCTCAAATTAGAGGATTTAAACATACCTGATCAGTAGCAGCAGTCCACTTGCTGGTGCAATGAGAAAGAAGATAACTCATCAGATGAAAAAATTCCATTTTTAGGTCGGGCCTTGCCTGTATATTAAATTACAGCATCAACTCCGTAGTAAGAAATTTAAAAAAAGAAAACAAATAAGTTAATGGGTAATAATGTGTTCTTACAAGCATCATTTGGATGAAGTTAATATCAACTAAAGCTAAATTGTTCAAAACCTTCAGCACCCCGGTTGCTACTTCCTCAAAATTACTTGGAAGAATATATGAAGCCTGCCGATAGTTTATAATATATAGAGTTAATTACAATTTACCTCCTTGTGATTTGCCTAATTCATCAGTTCACTCCAAAGTTTCAAAAGTGCATTTACAATCCAAAAGGTTTGAAAAATCTAACGCTTTCACTCCAGTGCACTAACACCATCCAATTTTTGGTTAACCTTTTTACGAAATGACAACATTACCCTTGAATTTCTTTTACATTTTCAGTCCAAAGGTTTTAGTTTTTACAGTTTAACTCCAGTGTACTATATACTTTTTATTTATTTTAATTTTATATATATATATATAACATTTAACACAAATAAATGCACTACAATGTTAAAATCTACAACATTGACTTTACATACTTCAACTTTAATATTTTTAAAGGATATTATAACAAATTTATATCGTTATAAATTTAACAGCTTAAACACTAATAAATATATATTTATTTTTTCTTACATGTCTATGGTCCTATATAATTAATCTCTTTTATGGACCGAATATATTTACAGATGACACGAAAAGTAAGCATTCGAGTCAGCTACAAGCCCAAATATTTATAAGAGCAAGTGAGTAACTCACTGTTTTGGCCTTTGTGGTTTGGGTCATTTAACTCTTAAGCCCAAAAATCTCTTTTTAACATTTCCACCCTTTTAAGGTTTGAAATTCGTAACAATTTCAGCCTCTGAAGTTAAATTGTTCTTACAATTACGTGTCAGTGGCCGAAATGGTTACAAAATTCGAATGTTTTAGATTATTTCTTATTGGGCTGAAAGAGTTAAATGGACCAAACCACAGGGGCCATAATATTAATATCTAAATAAACTTAAGGATGTTACCTGTTCAGAGGACAATCTGTTGTTAGCCTGCAATAATACGGCTGTCAACAGAGAGGGAAGACAGACAAGTCCTGTTTCAGATATGGCTGAAAGAAGATAAGCCACCGGCTGCTTATGTGGCGATTTATTTATATTCCTTTGTTCTCCGCCACTATCCCCCATATTATTATTATTATTATTATTATTATTATCATTATTATTATTATTACTATTATCATTCTTGTTACACGAATCATCTAGCGGATGATCCTCGGGTACATCTTGTAATAACTTAGAAGATGATTCAGAATTCCCAATTTGATTAGACAAAGAACCTTTAATTTCTGCAGCACGCAGAGAAGTTTCATTTATTGCAAGAGAATATGATTCCCAATCAATTGACGTGTTGACCCGATATCTGGAAGTCAAAATTACCAAAACATTGATACTTAAGAGAATGGATGAGGGGAAAGGAGAACTTTCCACTTGAGGCCTATCATAAAGCGCGAAAAGATCTCTTAATCTATGAACAACTTGATACGAAACCACAAGCTCTATTAAACCATCTTGCATTTGAATTTGGCGTTCATCAGTGCTCGAATGACCAACAATGGCTGCCACGGTCCACAACGATCCATCTAGAACTTCAGATATTGTTTCAGAGTTTTCGATTAGGGTCTTACCACCGCTGATGTTGGAAGATGAGGCGGTGATTTTAATGAAGTTTTCAAGGGCAGCTGCCAACATGGGTATCATTGGTGGTAGAAGATTTCCTGCAAGAAAGTAACTCCGATTCATGGGTAATGACAACATTGCCCTTAGAAGCCTCAAGAAGAATACTGTTACTTGTGAGGCTTCGGGTTTCGATGTGTGTGATGCTGGAAGAGCTGATGCAATAAAATCGAGAAGACCTGCTTGGCGAGAAGCATGCAGTTCTGGTTCTTTTCCCTCCAAAAACTAATCCACAAATTATCAACATGTTAGTGATAAATTTCTATCCACAAAAAAAACACCAATATTCATGTAGAATTATTTTTTTATAAGAAAAAGGGTTATTGGATTTTAATACTTTCAACTATAAGGTATTGGCTGCTGCCACTCCCAACTAACACTTTGACTCCCATCACTTCCAACTTAACACTCTGTTTGCTGTAACACTCCGGAGGTACTGTCACGTCAGATCCACGTCGGATCCACGTCGGATTCGGAGTGGCACAACAAACAAAGTGTTAAGTTGGGAGTGGTGGGAGTCAAAGTGATAGTTGGGGGTGGCAGCAGCCAATACCCTATAGTTAAGAGTATTAAAATCCAATAACCCTAAGAAAAAACATATACCTTAATTATATCACTAGTTACAAGTCCAATACTTGCGGCTCCTTCTTTTCTTGCTTGCCTATGTCGTTGAAGCTCCTGAAGCCATCTACCGATTTTCGCCCTCGCGGTCCCCACAGCAGCTCTATAACCGCTTTCCCCACTACCCATAAAAGGCTCATTCAATTCGTATTTTAAGGCCATAAGCCTTTGCCTGATCTTTTTTATCCTTCTTTTTAGAGAGTGCTGATTAGGAACCACGGTCCCTTCATCAGCGCCCGATTGGTGATCATCTTCACCGCCACTGGCGGTCTTCAAAGACCGCCTTAATAACGGTGAAGATTGATCCCTAAAATCCATCGAGGCTCGCTCCCTAATTTGTTCCAAGTAAAACTTTCTTCTTTGTTCACTTTCTCTGAGCCGTTCGGCTAACTTTTGGGCTAAAAGTTCGGCTTCTTCTTGTTGAGCTTTGGCTAAAACCTCGCGTCTCCTCATTTGGTCCATCGCTTTTGCTTCACGGGCTGCACTCGATGCTTTTCTTTCCTCCTCTCTTCTTAACAAAGCTTCTTCCTTCTTTTTTTGCGTTTCCGCAAGCCGTTGCATTTTCTCGGCTTCAACAAGCTTCTTTCTTTCCAAAACCGCTTCTTCTCTCGCCATATCCTCTTTCTGCTTTGATTTCATGTCTTTTAATTTCTCGGCTCGTCTCAACTCCGAATCTTGATATTTCTGTAATAACATAAGTTTCTTGTTTTCTTCATTTAGTGAAGTAATGAAACGGACTTCATTAACTTTAGTAGTTTCATCACCCGCCCGTCGTGCAACTTGGGCTAAATAAGCTTCATGACGGGTTTCGCTACGTTGGTGGCGAGCATGCATTCCTTCACGCAGCCTCGTGCTACGTACGGCTTGCCATTCGTTCACACGGTCAAGCTTTTTGGTGCTTTTTTGAAGCTTCTGTAATCTTTCGTTCTCTAACTCGTTTCTAATTCGCATAGCGCGTGCATGCTTTTCTTCTGCCTCTTTCTTTAAATCAAGTGACGTCTTTTTCTTCTTGTCGGGTGACATTAACTTATCGTGTAGAATGCGTGCTCTTTCCATGCTTTTTCTACCCATACCTGGCGAATGTGAAAAACGCGATGACGAAGAATACTTATTCGGTGACGTTAGTATGTCCTCCCAGTTTCTTTTCTGCTTCCATGAATCCATAGACTTATAAGAAACATTGTTTCTTTTTTCTTTTTCTATTTCTGATACAAGAGTTGGTTTTTTTGACTGATCCATGGATTTAAGATAATGATCTTTCTTCAAACCCGTCTTCTCAATTTCTTTGTTCTTTCCCGAGTCCGGATTCTTTTTTCCCCTACTTTGTTTTCTTAGATCCGTTGGCGGATCTTGACCACCATTCGTATGTTTATTTACACTGCTGCCACTTCTACGCGAATCAATTAACCCTGTTTTTCTAGAATTTCCATTCATGGCTGATCGTTCTTGTTGAATTTTCTTGAATGCCTCAAGAGATGAAGACAATATTTCAGCCCTGTGTGGTGATGTAGTCATACGTCGAACCTGCAATCACATGAAATCAACAAGCTAAGATGATTACCGTGGTAAAGCGTTGTTTGGATGCGCGTATGAGGCTTGAGGTTATAACGTTACAAATTAGCTGCTTAATTATCATTCAGACAAAATGTTCAGAAATGACCATTTATGTTCTTTCAGTTATAAATAAACTTCAATAAAATGCTTATTTAAGCATTTAATTCCAAACATGTCTTAAAAAATAAATTATTTAATTAAAAAAAAAAAACTAGATACTTCAAGTTGCAAGAATAATCAAATAACAGTTATCCTAACCTCCCATGAAAGTGCATGCGGCCTACGCTGTTCAGACTTCATGGTCATTGGTGGATTATCAGTTGACTTTTTGACTTTCTCAAACTCATGTACTCTATAGTTCAACTCTTTAAAATCAGATGCTGCTTCTTCAAGAACAAGAACCGCCTCTTTCATCTGGTCTTTATCACATTCAAGTTCACATAAAAGATACAATTCATCAATAGCCCGATTAAGATTCTCAAAAAGGAAACACCAAAGTCGTTGCCTAAACCGTTCTTTACTCTCACCGCCTTCAATATCACTCATGATCTCAACTCCCGATAACTCATTCACCACCACCGAAGAAGTCTCAACTCCCGATGTCGCCTTTTCATCCGAAATAAATTCCGACTCTTGCAAAGTGCTACATGCTTCAATGCTTTTGGTCTTTAACTCTTTATCAAGTTCTTGAGAAACATCCTCAATTTGAGTAACCAACTCCTCATTTACAATTTCAACCTTAATATCCTCTGAGGATATCTCTTCTAGTTCTTGAGATTTATTTTGTACTTCAACGTTGGATATACTTTTCTTTTCTCTAACTTCAACAGAGGTTGATTCGTTTTCAGTACGCTTGTTCTCGATATCACCAAACTTTATGTCAATACTTGCATCATCATCGTCCAAATTACCCCATTTAATCTTTGGAAAATGATCATTTTCTGTACACTTACTTGTTTTAGGATCATCAGCATGACTAACCACACACTTATCGAGGTAATTCACACCCGTGTTGTCTTCTGTAGAAACAATTTTATTATTATTTGCGTTATCGGGCTCGCACCTACTTGAATCCTTAGTTGTTGAAATCTGATGTACATGACTAGCCTCGTGAACCGCGATATTTGAATTCTGTTTCTTCGATAATCCTCCCACCCATCCTTGGAGGGAGAACTTTGAATTGCTTCTATGCTTCTGGAAACAATCAAAAATGACAAAAAATACAATAATAACTATAAAACATTTAAAATCAAACAACCAAACAAACCATAATTGCTAGTATTTTAATCTCAGTTAACATTCTTGTATCAATCAAGAACATGCACATTATGTATCGAAGACTTTATTGAATGTTAGTATGTCACTGCTTTAACCTATTACCATCTTTCTAAAGAGTCTCATCATTAAAACCCTAAACATACTATGTTACTAAATTTTGAATTAAGGACAATACAATATACTAAATATACCAATGCTTATTGGATCAAGCATCTGTTCAAGAAGAAATGACGGACATTAGAACACGGGAAAGAAGTTCAGTCTAAGAAGATGATGCCCAATTACAGTCCACAATATTGGGGCAATTCACCAATCACTAATAAGATTTCAAAAATAAATCCCCAAACTCGATGAAATTACCATTAATATGCTACCAATACAATCAGATAACTCATGAAATTACAACTATTAAAAAGGAAGTTAACAAGGAATGTGGAAACATATACAGTGTAGGAAAAGCTAATCCTCATGAATATTTTCGTTCAAATGTTACACATTTAAAATGAACAAAACTTAAATTCATTAATTGTTGTAAACCATAATCAGTATTGAATTCAATCATGAGTAAATAAACACAAATTCACTAACTTTCAGATGAAAGATTGGTAATTTCTTAAAGAAAATATAACCTTTTTAACTTGCAGCCATCCAGAGCCCTGATCATCTCCTGTCTCTCCACACTTTTCTTCCATAATCAAAACCAATTAGTGACACCACTTTCGTTCTTTCATAATCAGTCGCTATTTTTACATACCCAATTGCGGATGAAGGGTTCACGACGACAGTAGCAAAAGTAACTTTAATAATGGTTGATCAAAAGCAAAAGGTTGAACTCGACCTAAACCTCAATATACCCTCATGAAATTAACAGAACCCCAGATGGAAATCGAATGTATGTGAAATTTACGATTGAACCCCCGGTTTATATGCAAATTTTTAACGAACTGTAGATCAACGAGTAAGAGAAGTACGAAATCAAACTCAAAACCCACCTAAGAATAATGGGATTTCTTGAAAACATAAGGATGTTCGGTAGAAAAAGAGACAAAGGGTGTGGAGAAAGAGAATGTATTGGCTTTGCTTTTACTGATTTATCCTCTTCTTTGTTGGGATGGCAATTGTGCCCCTCGGTAGTTTAAAGTGGAGCTTCACCATCTTGCATAATTGACTTACTAATAAAATAATTGAGCTAGTGTGATAGATGGATTTTGTTATATTCACTTAAAAAGTTGGTGAAATGACATAAAAATGTAACTGAACTATGTTAATTATTTGAATTAAGTCACTAAAATGTTTTTTTTTCCTTTAAAGTAACTAAACTTTAATTAATAGTGTGTAATTACCAAGTTACCAGGTTACTATTTATTTTCTAATATCTTAATGCTTTTAAAAAATCAATACATATTACCAACGAGGTTTCTATCATCACAATCTTCCGATAGTTTATCTTCTAATCATCAATCCTAAGCCTAGATACAATCTTTTGATCATTCCTTTTAACCCTAGGCGATATAACATCCGAGATTTTTTTTTTTCATTAATAAATGTGTGTTATGTAAACGTCATTACAAATAATTAGAAGTACGCGGATTTTCTTCCATTATTGTGTCACATATTCTATACAAACATACTAATAATAAACAAGTATTAGGTTAAAACATTTAAAAGTTATTAATTTACATTTATATATCTTAATAAAATAAAAAAAATTAAAATAATATAAACATTTTATATAAATAATGGATTAAAAATCATTTAAAACAGATATTTGGTCAAAGTTATATAAATCGAACTTAAAACTGAATAAAGGAATGACATGGTGTCTCAATCCTGAAAATAAAGGCCACATGGGCCGTTTGTGCCATAAATTGTGACACCCCACTCCCCGGCCCCCGGCCTCTGACCGGTCCGTGAGCGGTCTGCCACGTCATACTGCAAGTGATGCAGGATCGAGCCCATTGATTCATAGATAAACTAAGAATACACAACTTACAGTATATGTGTATTCTCGTAGTGTAGCGGAAGCGTCCTTGAGTGCGTACACGAATGTAGCACTATCGCACAAGTGCCTAGCTTAGATAGCCAATACCCTGGCTTAAAATCCAATACCTGAGA
>WOUH02000028.1:1808821-1834387 GCA_009936405.2 Stevia rebaudiana | reverse complement strand
ATTACCAGTCATATAAATGAGAGCTAATAATGCATGCGCGTAAACCTCAAGTTCTACCGCATGGGGTTTATCAATCCTAGTAGTACTACCCATTATTACCCGGCCAACCCATTGTTAAACAGTCCAGAATGAAGGGGACTTAGATTAAGTGGTATGAGTACGTTTACAACGTGTTACAACTATGTAATAATGGATAGTATTAAGTTAAGTGATATGTAATCCCACCCTGAATTGTAAAACAGTAAGGCGACAAAGGGGGCTATGAACTCACGTGAGATTGACGAGGAGATAGATAATAATATGAAAGAGAGTAGAGAGAGAGTCCACAATCCTTGAGCTTGATCTCCTCGAGTCTTGAGAGCTAGAGTGATAACCTCCGAGAGTCCGGGCAAGCTAACAGATCCGAGCAAGAACCGAACGACCCGAGTGATAATCGCGATAGTGATCAGATAATCGGCTGCGTTTGTGTGTGTTTTGAGTGCGAGAGGGATGTGCAGCAAGACTGAGGTCGATGAACTCTATATATAGGCACGGCTGGGTAGGCCACGATCCACGTGCCGCCGGGGGTGACGGCCTACGCGACGCGCGTGGGTGGTGGTGGTGATATGGCTCGTTTTCGTTGCGACACGTGGATGCTGACTCTTTGGGTGCTTTTGACAAGTGTCTAGTGTGGTGCCAGCAGATCTATGGAGCTGCCACCTGTCCCGATACAGATCCCGAGGTGCCACGTGTCCATGACACGTCGTTTCGTGGCTCGGCCAGTGCGAATGGTTAACCGTTTTCGCGTTTCCCGCTTCGTTCGGATTCCGTTTTGAGAGCGGTTTTCGCCTACGTTCATATTTTCCGTTTCGCATCTAACCCCATTGGTTTCATATTCAAAGGAAGTGTCGGGATTTCGGGCGTATAGAACGTTGCTACGTTTTGCGCGTAACTTTCAAACCGTCGCTCAAATTGAAATTCTGATTACACTCAAATGAATCAAAATACGTATAAGAATACAATGATAATATAAAATTCATATAATCATTGAGTTACAGATGGCGTACCGCCGGAATACGTATAGTCAAAGGTCGGAAAGTTGCCGGTTGACCACCGGAAAACGGCCAGTTGTTATACCTATATCAGCAAGATCAGACTCAGAACCTTTTACGACCTTACCCTGCTTTCTACTCTTCGACATTTCCAGATAAAGGAAAAAGAAGCAGCGAAACATAAATATTAGAGGAGAAAGATCGAAAGAAGAGGGGTCGTGTAAACGTAAAGAGCAGAAAGAAAATGAAGGGGTTTATATAAACCCCGGTGCAAGTGGAAAGGGAAAAAGGGAACGTCACGTCTAGGTCAGGACCACCCAAAGGAACCAAACGAGCCTGCCACGGAAGAGAGAGAAAGTAAAAACCAAAATCTTGAAGAGACATGAAATTTTTGACCAATTAGGAAACCTCGGGTAACACCCAAGAATTTAGAGCTTATAGTCCGGAATGCCTTCGGTCAAATTCCAGCATACCGGACTGTGGGGACTTGAAGAGGCTAGTAGGTAAAAGGGGTAAGGACCGACCCATGAAGAAACAATCGAGAACCCGAAAGGAAACCCATGTGCGGAAAAAGGTAAGCGCAAACAAAAATTGTGACACGTGACGGGGATCTAGAGGTCCCAAAAATCTTCACTCATCCGGACCCTTGATATTAAACATGCTTTCCTCATCTACGGGGCCACGTCCAACCGTTTATAAATAAACCGTTTGGAGGGAAAAGAAGGCATGTACAATTTCTAGCAAGGAGAGAATTCGATCATCAACATCATTCCAGATCTGATTTCTTAGACTTAAATCTTTTACTTTGAGAATTAGATTTTATTTGATTGTAACTAATTTGTAGAAATAGATGCGATTAGTTCTCTGTTTCTTCAATATATATGTAATGATCCAATAGTATTGATTATTTAACCCCGTGTAATACACGAATTTTAAGCTATTTTATATATATAGGAGTGAGATAAAATGTAAACATAGTTTGTATCGGAACCATCTTCTATCGCATACAAAGCTTGGATTCCAAAATCAACATCAAGTATCGTTTTTTATTCCAATAACTTATATTTTATTAAAATGTTCTAGTAGTTTTTTGTGTGGTTTTGATAATTTAGTTTGGTATGTTCATTAAAAAATATACTAAGTAAATAAAAAAATAATAGAGTAATGATTGCATCTAGCTTAAATACTACACTTAAACTAAAAGAAACTTTAGTCAAAAGAGTGCTATCTACATGTCACATATGTGACACTTAAACTAGAATTTTAAGTAAAACCAATTCACATAGCTAAAGTTAGATGTTTATTACCTCATTTAATAATAATAATAATAAATGTCAATTGATTGAATTTTCATACTATCAGTACGTTAATGGCTTGGCGGAGAGAAATTTTGATGCTCATATTAAAACGTGCGCAATGGCAAAAAAATCTTTGGAACACTGAAATAAGCATCAACGTAACGCCCACTAGGGGCAGTCTAAAGGGTCCACTGACCTACAACTTGAGATTTCCCCCACCTCGTATTAATATCGACAACTTGGTATATTAAATTTTTTCCACCCTTTATTTTATTTTATTTTTTATTCTTGACATTTTTCTTTCTCAACTGGATCAAATTAAGTTTACAAATAATAATTATTTAACACTGAACTCCTATTTTGAGACTTTTTCTATGGGGAGAATTTTGCACAAATATAATCAAGTTTTAATTTTGTTTCAATTAGATACCTCAAATTTTTTTCTGTTCTAATTAGCTAACTCTACTTTATAGAAGTGTTTTAATCATAGATATTTTATGTATAAAATTAAGTTAACATGACATGTGGCAAAAGAGACACCTCTTAACAAGAGATGAGTGCAACAGAGACACCTCTTACGTTAAGAGAAGTGCATGTCGGACACCTCTTAACAAAAGAGGAGTGCAAAACAAACACCTCTTAACATAAAAGGAGTGCAACACAAACATTTAATATTTTTATTATCTAATTAAGTATCATCTTATATATTTAAAAGAGAAAATGTCACGAAATAGTAACCAACTTTCAAAATTGTTCCAATTACTACTAATACATCTTATGCTCAAATTCGGTCAGTAAACCTTCAAATCAGGTCATTATCGAATTTGTTTTGTTTCAAAAAAGTAATGGAAGATATGATACTGGAGTTGAAATTTCTAATTTATGTAATTATATTAAAAAAAATTTAAAAAACTGGTTAATTCATTTAAAAAATAGAAAAAAGAAATTAAAATTCACGTCACCGTTTCATTCTAGCATAAAAAACACCAAAAATATATTTTCTAATTGAAACAAAAAGAATCAAGTAAAAACAATTAATGTTAAAACCCATAAATTAAATAAAACATCAAAGTTTAGTGACTTAATTGGAACACTTTTTAAATTTGAGTGACCAACACTGTTAATAGAAACCGTCTTAACGTTTCTAGTCTTATCAATCTTCGTCCATAAAGTTTCAAATCTTAAAATTTTATGTCTCTATTATTTCAAGTCTTAACAGTTTTCGCCTCTAACGTTTCAAGTCTTAGCAATTATTTGTTAAGGTTTTAATGACGAAACTGTTAATGTTGGACTAACATTGCTAGGCTTTGCAAATCTCGGGGACGAAACTGCAGTTTACTATATTTAAATTTTAAATTTGAATTCTCTTTAATTTGTATAATTCCCAATTACATTTAAGTAACTTAAAATTAAAAAGTCTCAATGGAATTTTAAAACTACAACCCATAATTTATAGTTATATCAGTGTCAAACATATATTTGTTTCGAGTGTTTACAACATACTAACTAAATGTGTATATATATATATATATATATATATGTATAATTATAAATCAGGGGGAGTCGGCCGTGGATAATAATTTCGTGTTTCTCGCCTAGATGTATAAGAATTGTTTCTTGTGTAATTAGAATTTTGATTATAGGTTTTAGCTTTTAGTTTATGGATAAAATCATCGTTTTCTTGAAAATCCTGAAATTGACTTTCGATTTCATCATCAATTGTATTAATATTTAGATTAGATAGTTTTTTGGATATATCTTGTAACATATTTTGTTGTTTATTTAAATATATCGGTGTTTCTATATTATATGGTTTGAATATTGGATTTTCAAATATCATGGAAGAAGTATCGTTGGATGAACTAGCTTGACTTTCTTTTGATTCTATTTTATTAGTTTCTATCCTTTCTAACTGTTCACCTATAGTGTTTAATTTTTCATTTGTATAATTGTTTTGAAAAATGAGTGTATTTAAATTTTTATCCATATCCGTATGAAGTTTTGATAATGGCTTTGCTATATATTCCTCATTATCTTTATTAATTTTTAAATCTTCATGTGGAGGATGAATACTATCTATTTTTTCTTTAGTTTTTATTATAGTGTATGTTTTAGTAATATTAGTATTAGTTTGTATTTCTTGAGTATGTGGGTAATTAATATTGTTTTCTATACAATAAATTGGGAACCAAGAAAAGAAAGTAATATTTTCTTCATATTCTAACATATATAAATTCCATTCAATTTTATGTAAAAATTGTTCATTTTCATTAAAGGTCTTATAATATCAGATTAAATTTTTATTATTGTAATCATTGAACATTTCATCGTTTAAATAATCATGCATTATTTTGAATTCTTCACTCATAATGTTTTAGCAAGTTGTAGCACTTACTTCTGAAGATAGCTTATCCTTATTTTTGAATTCCTTTTTTGATTCATTTTTTAAGAATCCATATCTTCGTGAAATAGCTTTTACTTGTTTTTGTTCTTTTTTGTCAAAATAGGTTTCATAGAATGCATCAAGTTCTTCAATTTGTTCTTGTAATGCTAGTATTCTGTTGTAACAATGTTTTAAAGCAAAAACTTTAAAATTTCTTTTAATTTGTCTCTTAGTATCGCTCATATTTATCTATTTAATTATGAATAGTTGTCCATATCAGATTTGGTTGGACTATCTGTGTAAGAGTTTTCTTCATATAAAGTTCTAGGTATAGATTTTGAAAAATCAATTCCTCTTAATTTCATAGACTGGGATCTTCTTAATGTTGTACTTCCTATATAGCTACTACTTGTACTGGCTATATTATTTTGAATTATATTTGAAATAGAATGTCTAGGTGGTAAATCGTTATTATTAAAAGTAATATCTATTGAACCATCTGAGTGTTCTATAATATTAGATACTTGATTATCTTCTTCAATAGGTTTTGGTGGATTAATATCTTGTAAATTCCATGTTAAGGATTGAGTTATTTCATTCCATTTTAATTTCTTAGGTGTTCTTACTTTAATATGCATAGAATTTGCCTAAAAAATAATTGTATTATCAAAACAAAATCCATTATCAAGTTCATCTCCATTATCAAGATCACCAGCTAGACCGACTCAATCACCTCAATTCCCACCATTACCTATAATTCAAAATAGATTCGCCCCTCTGGCTCCAAGACCTAGACCTCCTTATTCTTCAATTATTCAAAGTCCACCTACCTCTTCCACCAGAATTCTTCCAGCAACTATTCTCCACCCAACACCATCAACCTCCTCTATTCCAAGTCAAGCAACCATCTCATATACCATTAATCCAAACACTAAAATTATCAAAATTTTAGAAACACTTGAAGTCGAAAAGGTTCATAAAAACTTTTTGACATTAGTAGATTACCTATACCCTAGACGATGCCATTTCTATAATGATGAATACAAAACACGAGAATATTATCAAGCAATTCTCATTGATTCTAAATCTGTCACAATTCAACACAATTTTAATAAAAACGATCCTTCCAAGATCGACTTTAGTCAAATTCGAATTTAAGAGTTTTAACACCCGAAGACTGGAAAGTCAAACTTTTTACCCCAAAAACACTAACAAATTTTCCAAGCTACCCTCAATATAATTACTTTGATTACTAAGAAGGTTGGGAAAAAACCTTTTTATTAAGAAATTACGATCATTCTTGGTTTATCCAATTTGATACAAATTTTTCAAATATATACCCAAGATGGTTCGTTCAATGGTTCAAATATTTTGGTTTAGTCCCTGAAGCTTTCCCGAAAGAAATTTCAGAGGCTTTCTCAAAATTCACAGACTATTTTCAACATGATGGAACCCCTATATTTGAATACACTTTACAATTTATGAGTGTATTTCGCATTCCATGGATCTCTTCATGTACTTACTATTTTCAAGATGAACAAGTTAGTGAACTAACTCCACCTTTGCTTTATCGACAATATCGATGCAAATGGTGGGTAAAATTCTCTATTCTCAAGGAAAATGTTAAAGCAGTTCAAACTTATTATAAGAAAGTCACTATGCAACATGAACGAAGACTGAAATCTCGCGTTCATACTCCTCAATTAGAAGATCAAGACTATATTCAAAGAATTCAAGCATGTTCAAGCCCAGAAGAAATTCAAAGAATTATCAACGAAGTTCGTCATTCTCCATCTCCATCAAGAAAATCCAATTCTCCAGAAACAGAAGTATTTCAAGATTCTCAAGATCCCTATGATGCATTAGAATTAGATATATAAAAAAAAGTATAAAATATGAAAAATATATATATATTCTTAAAAGTCTTAAAAAGACAAAATATTTTACTTTCTTTATTTTCAAAAAACGAAAATTATTTACTTTCTTTATTTTCAAAAGAAGACGGCGGAAAACACGCATTATTATTTTCAAAAAGCAAAAGTGAAAACGACAACCCACTTTGCCAGTTTTTCAACAAAGCAGATGCCATTATTCAAAAAACAATAGAAGACAAACTACTTTGCCACAATTTTCAACAAAGTAATGCTTCATTATTCAGAAGCAGAAGATTCTTCCGACAACTCTCAATTATTTTGAAGACTTTGCATCCATCCACTATCATCAACTCGCCTATATAAGAAGATCATTTGAAGACTTCAAGATTATCCGAAAATTCTCCCTTCTCATGTTTTATGAAAAAACCTTCCAACCCAAAACTTGTATTATCAACTACCCAATGTTCAAAAACCTTAGATTATCAAATTGTAATAGCTCTAGCTAATATTCAAGATTTTCATTGTATCTGTAATCAAGATTTTAAAGCTATAAATCCACGTATATTTTAAGAATTTGTTGTTGTTTATCTATGCTTGCTGTCATCAATCTATTTTAAATTAAAGACTGTATATCGGCTGGAAAGCCCAAACCCTTCCTAGAATTGACTTTTAAGACCAATCTATACGAAAGTATGCTGACCTTGGTGAACCAACGCCACGTACAGTCTTTATAAGAATGTCTATGTTTAACTAATTTCTATATACCATGTTTAAGTCGACCGATCCTCAGCATTGTGTATATATATATATATATATATATATATATCCGATGTCTACCAACCATACGATGTAACAAACATGATAACAAAACAGTTGTTTAAAACACATGCACACATCACATATGTCTACCACCCATAACATTTGATTAAAACATATACTCCTAAAAGATTAAAAAACATACTACCAAAAGATAAAAACCCGCTCATTTTCTTGTATCACCTTCAACCCCATCGCACACCTCCCGTTTCAGTTTGTTTATATTAGACAATAGAAGCTTCACCGCATATTTTTTCGTATGAGTACTAATTTGCTTTTCCTGCACCGCCATTGTTGTCGCGTATCCACAATCCCACTTCCGCAAATCACCGCCATTGAAGAGCTCCATGTGACGCATTGCGAAAACCCCACAATTAATAACGTTTCCTTTTGTAGCCCGAACCAACTTTAGCCTATTGATCTTCACACTTTCCAATGTTTTCGTACTTGGGTGATTGAATTTTGCCAAGTAATCAACAACACTTTTTTTTTCTACAAAACAATAAATGTTTTTAATAGTAACCATATCCCCTATAGTGAGTTATATTTAAGTAGGCAAAGTATACTAACATAACTAGTTAAAAACTTATAATTTTATACTACAGGTCCTTTTTATCAAACTCCATGTTGTCATCCATTGTCACAACTGTCTCATTTATATCCATGTTATGTATTAGATGAATTTCAGCACTATTCAAATCAAACGCCAAGGCATACAAATGTTTTTTTCTCAAATACCGGGAAAACTAGCATCTTGAAATTATGTAAATCCCTTTCTTTGTCGACCCTTTCTACTGCTTTAAAAACCTCGTTGCAGAAAGACGCGAAACGCACTTCTTCTAATTTTTTCCCTGGTTTATACAACCACTCCCTCTTTTGAAACAAAATCAATTAGATACATAATTTTCAAGTTTAATTATAATACAAAGGTGAAACCAACACATCAAGTATACTGACATAAACATATGGTCCAAAAAACAAACGTCGTTTCGCGTCTTTGCAACGTTTTTTTCTTCCGCATTCAACAATGACGCCCCACATTCAACTATCTTTGTCGACACTTGTGATCCTGGGTTCATTGTCCTTAATGTGTTTACATTTGCCAACAACTCATTTCCATCCTAGAAAAGATATTTTCTAAAAAAACAAGATTATACATTGTAAGGAAGTATTTTATAATTTTACTATTAACGTTGGTGTGTTCCACGCGTGAAAACCTTTATCCCATTACGTACGAACTCATATCGTTGGTGTCTGCATCCTACATCAATTACGTTAAATATTTTTTTAATGCATTATCCAAGAAAATCATTAAACGTACATTATGTGAGGTTTGAAGATATAGGCCCAAACTGCTTCCTCACGCTCTCATAGAAAATCTTGAATCAATACATCATCCAGCTCACTAAAACCTGCGGTTGTTGTTTTTCTTTCGGGAGGTCCTAAATAAATAATTACAATTGTGTATATTAAAGAAATGACTTTTTAATATTAGATGTCTGATGTTATTTTTTTTATGTTGCACTTGGTGTTTTATCCCAAATCGACGTTTTGTCATTTTCCACGGCATTAAATTCTTATGTTAGGCCCAAATTGAAGGATGGCGCGCTATCAGATGATGCATTAACTCCCCTTCTTGCACCCTCGTTTTCACAACACTATATTCTTGCGTAAGCCCGAGATTGAAGGAAGGTGTGCTATCAGATGATGTTTTAACTCCCTTCCCCGGTACCCCAGATTGCAAACCACCAAATTCCTGTGTAAGCCCTAAACTAAATGACAACATCCCTTCAGTTGAACCGTAACTTTTAAACTATGGTTCTGGTAACCAAACTAGACAAATTTTGGTTTGTGTTAAATAAAGATTGTGAAGGATAAAGTAGATTTTTACATGCAGTAGAAATTTAAAAAAAAATGGTAAACAAACCAGTTTCTTTCCTACGTTCTTCATACTTTGAAGAAGCCAAATTACCGACCCCCGAACCTGTTTAATGTATGTATGGTTACAAAATCTACTACGCATTCCTAAAACACTATATACAATTAAAAGATATTTGCAAAATTACCAGTTTCTTTTTCACAATCATCAACTCAATCCTCTTCCTCTGAATCACTTGCTATCATCCACTGCCTCCTCGCATATAATTCTCCAAAAAGTTCATACATTAGTTCACTTCCAGGCATTTTTTATTTCCCCTTAAGATCATCCACTGCCTCCTCGCATTTAACTCTCGAAAAAATCATACATTAGTTCACTTCCATGCATTTTTTGTTTCCCCTTAAGATCACCATTGTCAGTTTTAACATCGACGTTTTTTGTACCATTTCCATTGTCACCCGGTTGTCCTCTTAGTGTTATAATTTAAAAGACATTAGCCCTTATAAATTTCAATTAGAATAAATATTAATGTTTAAAATAAAAAATTACCACTATCATTTACACTATCGCCAACTACCATCGATTCAGCCATTTTTCTCGTGAAAATATCCACATAGTCCAACTCCACATCAATGTTGCTTGTACCACCTCTATCTTGTCCTCGTTCTTCAAGCAACGGCCTTCTTTTAAAAATGGTTTCAAAAGCCATGAACATTCACATTTTCATTATCCCTATAATCCTCATACAACCCTTGTATTTTACTCTCTATCCCTTTAGATTTCAACTTAATTTTCTCAAGCAATGTCTCCACTTCCTTGAATCACCACTGTTTATACAGAATTTTATGATCCATTAAAAATATTTTAATACTTTTTATCAAAACACCAAAATAATACAATATTAACAATAAATATCCCTCCACCGTGTTTTTTTCCAACTTTGTTTCTTCACTGATTTCTAAGTCAAATTTGCCTAACCTCGAGCTCCCTTTTGTCATTCCAATATGTTCGCCTTTACCAAACCCACCATTTGCATTTTCCCTTTTTCCACTTCCTTAAGTCGATCAAAATCCTAGTATTTTAACGGTGGGATTCTCCGATCCACCACCATTCCTTTAACTTTCACACTGTCTACGTACAATAGTTGTAATATCAAAAATTAAAAAAACAATTAATCACAAAAAATAAGTAAAGAAATTGGGGACAGATGCTAATAGTTAACAATCAGAGTCGACTCACCGTTAAAATGGTCAACCCAACCGTCAACGGCGAGTTTTCTAACTTACCCCACCTGATCTTACATGTCTTTATCCGCTCTAATACATACTTACACCAATTCAAGCCTGCTATGTTTGTATCAGGAGTTACGTGATAAATAAATTCCAAGTTACACTTGCCTAGCTTGACGCACTCAACCATGGTGTTAATGAACAAAATTATAAAATCCAACTAGAAGAAAAAAGAGTCATCCTCACTGTCAGCTTTAATTCTTGATACTATGCTACCTGGGTTAATTTGGTCATTTCAATAAAATCTCCTCCATTCTATAACCTTAGGATGTCATGGACTTCTATTGGAATTGATTCTATATCAATTCCTAATTTCGGAAGCCTTAACAACATCGAGACGGAATCCTCATTCACTTTTATTGATCCACTTGGTATATGTATTTACATCTTTTCATCATCAAACTTATCTGCAATATTATCCTAACCTTTGCGGGACACCCTCAACTCTCAAAGACATTAGACTTGCAAACCCCATTTCTACTACTTTCTTTTTTTTTGTTTATCACTTAAATGTTTGACTGCTTTCACCAATTGTTTTGCAGAGCAATGGTTAAGCACAACGGGGTATTTTTTTACTGTGACTGTTTTACTGGACATTGTACAGCTACAAAAAAAATCAATAAATTATCTTTGGCAAAGCATCATATAATACAACCTATGAATATTTAAAAACATATAACAATGTAATGTGCCTACCTGCTTGGTTCTTGATATCTTCTTGGTCATTGTTCGTATCTGTTCTTTCATCATCACTTTTATTGTTTACTATTGATTTTCCTTTGGTTAGATACATCTACATGTTTGTTTTGAAACATCTTTTCTTTTCTGTTTAAATTTGGTTACAACTTTAAATAAAAACATGATAGCATAACTTAATAGAAATTTTTAACAAAAAAATCCCACTTTAATGTAAAATTTCATTAACAAACAAATACATTACCAGACTTCTGCTCATTCAAGCTCATTTGTTACCAAATCTACACATGAATCAATAGTGTTTGAAAACCGACCCAAACTCTTTCGGGCTATTCTCTCACTTTTACGTTCTGTATAATGTAAGATCAGATTGGGGGGAAAACTGAAAATGAATCTCTTGAAATCATAACACAATATAATTTAAAAATTGAAATCTAACCTTCATTTGCGACTTGGGCCTCGTTGGCGCTAAGATTGAACACCCGCCCACGAGCGGGTGGCATGATCGGTTGTTGGATCGCGAGTTGTGGGCATCGGTTGCGCATGTGGCCCGGGTTACCGCAATTGAAGCATGTCGGCCCTTGAATTATGATTTGTGGCGCTTGGTGATTCTGGACCGTGTTGCGGTTGGTTTGAGTTGTTTGATTCATTGGTAGCCGATTTGACCGACACACCTCTTGAGTATGCCCGAATCGTCCACAATTGTCGCAGTGGCGACACGGGTGGTAAACCATTATATGTGTGTGGTCGTCAATATTGCTAGATTACTAAACAACAATCTCTAAAAAAAGCAAAACATGCTTATTCTTCTTAAATTAGGGTTTTAAAAAATTTAAACATTACCTGTATAGTGATCTTTCATATAAACGATCAAGGGTTACCGTTTTAGTAAGCAAATGTAAGATAGAAATACCACAATACCTACTTCAATTACCCAATTTTTCAGAAAGTTAGAACACAAGTTTAAATAAACACACTTACTTCAATTCACCAAATTTTTGGAATTAGAGGACACAAGATTTTGAAAGTTCTTTTGCTATGCACGATGAAGATTGATGGATTATCGTCTTTTTTCTTGAAACCCTAGATTTTTCACGAAGCAGGTGAACAAAGAATTCGTGTCTAAAAAAGAAACACTAAGAATTCAAACTTCATCTGAAAAAGTTTTCAGTAAATTGATATCAACGTGTTTTTTTTTTACTTTTACTAGTGTGGAAATACACTAGATGGACCATATTACCCTTTCTGCTATTAATTTAATAAAAAAACATTTAAATGGTTGGTTTAATTACAACCATTGGATCAAAACATGAATGGTGGATTAAGTAGTTATATGGTTATTTCTATAACAAGGGGTTATAAAAGATACCATTCCCTATATATATATATATATAGGATGGGAATAAAATATAACCATCCCTTATAGTAATAACCATATAACCAAATTACAACCACTGATTTAGTATTAAAAATGGTGGAGATGAGACAAGGGTAAGATGGTCAACCTTTTCTCTTTCTGTAACCTTTCTTCTCTCTCTACATAAACATCATAATCGTCTCTCTATTCAACAAGGAAGAAGAATCTATCTGGTGGGAAAGATGAAGAAGAACATCTTCAGCAGATTTCATGGTGGGAAGGATGAAGAAGAACCAGATCATGGGTTAAAGAAGAGCATCTGTCCTAGCTGAAGAACTCTTCATCCAACAACAGTCTACCACTGTCAGAGCTGAAGAACCCCCCATCCACCATCTTCATCCTCTTCATTACAACCATCTCTTTCTTTTTTGGTACAAGAACTAAGTCACAGGTAGGTTAGACCGAGAGGGAAACCATCCAAAGCTAGTGTGTGCTTAACTACTCACTAGGAGTCTTTTGGTACCTTTCTTTAGTGAGTTTGGATCAAAAGGGGATTCCACTTTGATGCATGATTCTTTCCTAGTTAGTTGCTCTTTTCTCATTATTGATTGTTTGTTGTTTAAATGCTAGCTATTTTTTGCTTGTCTGATTAATTTAAGAAAAACACAAAAATACCCCTCATCTTAGTTAACTATGTAGTATGACCCTTTTGAATTCGAGTGTGCCATTGGTTCTATCCTTGAGTACTTGGACGATACTCGGTCTTACTTGCTTGCTATATCTTATCAATACACTTGTTGTTATGAAAGAGTTCTGCTTCTAGATGTAAGAAAATAAAGAGCAAAAAATGGAAGCATGTTTTTCTACTTCGTTGCGGGTCTACGCGTTATGCAGCCAAGTGCAATTTTAATAGAAATAAAGGTTTAAAATAATAAATAATAGTACAGTTAGCTTTCTATCTTTTGTTTTCAATAATACTAATGTTTTGTTAAGGGTTCTCCAAATTTAGTCTATTATGGTTTACGAACTTATTATTTCATTTATAAATATCTTACTAGCTTGTTTTGTTTTTGTTTCTTGAATGCTTATTAGTTGTAAATCTTGCTTATTTTGTTGTACATTTAGCTTATTTAGCTTCTAATATATATATAAAATCCTAATAGAGCCTATACTAGTCCTAAATAAGCTTAAAACATGTTTAAAGTCCGTAAATATGTTATATTTATGCTTTGCGCTTTAATTATCTCAGGCCTTCACTTTTTAAGCGCCTTGGCCCAAGGCTCACTCTTCGTGCCTTGAGTGCTCCTTACTCCTTTGAAAACAATGACATATACCACGTTCTCACCAACCGAAGGAGTAGTGACTTTGCCACCCTTCACTGTACCTAAAAAGAAAGAAGCGTCAAAAAATTGCACATAGGCGGAAAGAAGAAAACAAAGAACACGACAAAAAAAAAGGGCATCTTACTGGATGTCGAAGGGGTAGACCCGGAAGGTTTGTTGTCAAATCCACTCACCTGTCACTCATCTTGCGCTTCCAATGGACGGGGATCATGCCAGAACCCAATTTGGGATTATCACCTGTGGTAACATGGTAACAGGAATTGAAGCAATTGAAGTAGACACATCAACCCGTGGTGAATCACGTTTGCCCCGTGTAGAAAAGCATTTTAACGGCTACTCTGGGATGTCCTCTATAATCTCCACGTACAGATTCGAAGCACCCCCACCAGTTGTACCCGTGGCTTTAAGCTGGCATGAAACCTGAGATTTCTCAAACTCAACTCTTTCTAACTTTACTTTCACCATCGCCACCGCCTGCTGAGCACTAGAAGGGCCCCCACTAAACGACAATTGGTCTGGTTTGGGCATCTAGAAGTTCGGAAGCATCCTGTCGAGTATGGAGGGATCACCTTCCTTACGTGGAAGACCCCCTAAGGACATCCGTTGATACCCGATCCGTAAAACATTCATCCTTTCCACCCTTTCAAACTATCGGGAATGAAACCAGTATGAGGCTTCCCACCACCATTTGTGAAACGAATGCCAGTTACCCTTGAAAGTGATTTCATAGAAAGCACGGAAAGGTGTAAGAGAGGGAGAATACTTGAAACTCCGAAAATGATATTTATACAACATCACACGACACATACCCAAGGGTGAACTTGAGAAATATGTATGATATAATGGTGAAGCATGTTCAAACAGAAGGTAGTTAGGGGTAAACAAAAATTGGGACGAAAGAAAAAAATTGCCATAAACGGTCAACATACTAGGCGGATTTTCTAAACCAGTGTCACTAGTGTTAGGAAAGGTAGCACCCTACTCAGAGAGTAGCCCATATAGACGAACCATACGATCAAAGTCACCCTGACTCCAACTCACCACCACATCACCTATGTCGATAGTGTCGGTCTCGGAACTCTTAACGATTTTACTCTGTTTTGAACCTTTCGACCTGATCGAAAAATAAGAACGATGGTGAAAAAAGACGAAGAGAAAAGAAGAAATACGAAAGCGTGTATACACCGGAAATGCGAAAGGGTTTATATAAACTTTAAGTAAGGGGACGGATGCGAAAAGAAAGGGTCATATCAAAATACCATAACCGCTCACGTCCACCGGTAGGAATACGACACATAGGCCAGAGAAAAGAAATTCTCAGTCGAAAGGACGCAAAACTGCCGACCAATGAGGAAGTTTCCGGCTTAAAAGTAGACATGTCCCAAAGAGATTTGACTGCTACCCCGAAAATTTAAATTTGAAAAGACATAGATTAAAAGTTGAGAACAAAGCATAGAGTCTGAAACATCCTCTGCAAACTCGAATATACCGGGCTAGGGGGGCTTGAAGAGGGTAGAAAGGAAAGAGAAGACCAAACCTAGGTTCCTGTAGATAAAGAATCTGGGTATCCAAACCGTGCGGATGAGACAGGGGAAATCCTAACAAACTCAGACTACGTGGCAACAATCTAGGGGTCTAAAAAATCCTCATGCATCCGGGCCGTCAAATAAGAACATACTTGTCTCACCTGTGGACCCCACTCCCAACTGACTATAAATAAATGGTTGAGCAGGAGAGAGGTGGCATCACAAAAGAGAGAGAGCAAAAGAGGTAAAGAGAATATTGTTTCATTGCTTCATCACATTTGTACTCAATTTCGATTTTATGTAAAGGATCTTATATGAAATTATGAATCTTAGATCTTATTGGATGGGGAATGGAATGAAAGAGATAATGAAATCTACAAAGAATGAAATAAATCATTATCATTTCATTATCATGTATGGTTACAAGTTGTAATTAAATAAAGACTAAATTACAAATTTCAACCTTTATGTTTATAGATAATTACAAATTTCAACCTTTAACTTCAATAAGTACTCCATACAACCTTTAACTAACTAGGTTGATTCAAATCTCAACCTTTAAACTAACTTCCATTAGTTTTTCACATATTTTAAACTATGGGGGTTTGAATTTGTCAAAAGTTAAACTCAAGGGTCTCAAATTGTAACCATCTCTAAACATAAAAATTCATTGATTCATTGATGCCCTGTATCTCCTTCTATAACTCTATTGTGTCTGGTTCGTTCATAGTCACATAATTCGCTCAAAATAACACGAATTTCGTATTGGTACGAAATGTACCGGATCGGAATTTGCTAGCGTACTGATCTCCGGCCAATTCGCGGTTTCAGTTAACGGTTCGCCGATCTGTTTGTCAGTTTGTGATCATGAATTCGTCGGACCAATTTTATAGATACTTTCTTAATTTTGTGTTAATTCGTTATCCCAGTTTTTACATTCAATCGATTGCAATCAGAAACCTTAGACCCTTTGATTTTACTCCACAATTCATCGATACATGAAATCCCAATCATTCCCATTCATCGATTCCAACATCCAGTAACATAAAAAATCTATAAATGAATGTCGAAGTCTTTGTTCATTTTTTTTTGTAAACTATTGGATTTTTTTAAGCGTTTGGTGGATTACCCCCTAAGATATTTGTGCTTCAAGTTCATAAAATTGTAATTTCAGAATTGATGGACAGTAGCAGATGAAAATAATATTGTTTTGAGTTGTATATATTGAACGTTCTCCGTCACCGCCACAACCGCCATCAATCAAACAACAAACCAATGTATTCAATGAATTCCGGTTAACGATCCCGCCCAATCGCCGCCTTCCTCGACGCCCAACGATCCAGCGAGGCCTCAATCGCCGCCGATAGACACAACGCCGATCAGATCTGAGAGTTCTGATCCTGTTCCTTTGATTAAATTCCAATTTAATGGTTGACTTCATATTCTTCCTAATCAACGCCATGGGTTATTTTCTCGTATGTTTGGTGGCTTGAACCGATGCGAAGTGACGTTCCGGATTTCATCGGATTTGTTGGCCGGATCCGACATTTTTTCCGATGGATTGGAGATTAGAAACACGTGAATGCGTGAAGAGGGTGGTTTTGTGTAGAGTTTTCATTTTGGCCCCTTCTGTTTTGAGATGGTTACATTTTTGGAACCTTAAGTCTAACTTTTGACAAAACAAACCCTCATAGTTTTATTTAAGTGGGAAAATTAACGAAAGTTAGTTTAAAGGTTGAGATTTGAGTCAACCTAGTTAGTTAAAGGTTGTATGGAGTACTTAAGAAAGTTAAAGGTTGAAATTTATGATTATCTATAAACATAAAGGTTGAAATTTGTAATTTAGTCTTAAATAAATCATTACTTCATGTTGTTTGGTAGACAGACGAAAATGAAAGAATGAAATACAATGCGTGGGTCGGGTCATGGTTCTGCCGATTGATTGGTGGAAAGTTCGTTTATGTTCGTTTATTTGATAAATACACGAACTTGAATACGAGCAAAATTGTGTTCGTTTAAATAAATGAACAAGCATGGACACGCCTACTCTTTGTTTATTTACGTTCATGAAATATTCAATTATGTTTGTTTATTTATGTTTGTTTGTGTTCATTCAAATATGTAAATTGTATTATTTTTTTAAATAATTTATACATTAACATACTAATACTCCTTGTCAGTTATGTTCGTTTTTGTTCGTTTATATTTAGTTTTCTTCATTCGTGCTCAATTATGTTTGTTCGTCTGTTTAGGTTCATTTGTATTCATTTATGTTCATGAACTGTTCATTTAACCTATTAACGAACGAACACTAACTAAACACGAACATGTCAATTTCCTTAACAAACGAACATGAACACAAAATTTATGTTGGTCACAAATGTGTTCGGTTAAATTTAAATGAACGAACATGAACATGTATGTGTTTGTGTTCGTTTACAGGCCTATGTGTCTGCTCATTGGTCAGGTTATGTGTTCAACTCATATGGTTCTTGTTATTGTTTGGATCATGGACTAGGTTGTGGGTCATGTCATTGTTCTAGTTATGGGTCTAGTTGTGGGTAGAGTCATGGTTTAGCCATCTGGGTCGTAGATAGGTTCATGTGTCAGTTCATGGTTCACATCATGGGTTGGGTCATGTGCCGAGTCATGATTTGGTGGGTCATGAGTCGGGTTATGGTTCGAGTCATAGGCTGGGTCATAGTTTGAATCATGGTTATGTTGAACTTTTAAGTCATAAAACATATGGGTCATTTAGATTAATCGTATTAAGTTTATAATGGGTAAATACTTAATATTTGTAATTGGGCTTTGAATGTTTAAATAGCCCACTATGTGTACGTATATGTTTATTAGGTCAAATTAATGAAGCGATGCAATCTAGCGGTTAAACAGATTCAAGGCATCGCTTCATGGTATATAAATAGGAGTCAAACTCTGTAAATAAAGTAGTCGATTTGTACAGATTGTTTATATACAATTCGTATTTGTGTCATTTGTGTTCTTGTTCTATTTCAATATGAGTGATTTGAGAGGCAAACAAAGGATCCTGTGGAATCCACTGTTCAATAGTGGTATCAGAGCGCAAAGAAAAGGGAAGATGATACGCAACGATGTTTTTCGAAATAAAAAACAACACAGTGATATTGCTTCTTCAAGCAATTGCAGAAACCGGGAAGAAAGTTATGATTGGTGTCAAACGGCAGTCAGGGAACGTGATCCTAGGCAGAAGAATGCGGGAAAGGGAGTCACAAGAAGGCTGGCCGGTTTAAAAATCAATTCATGGTTGAGGCCAAAGAAACTTGACTCGGTTGGGGCTGCATCAACGAGAAGAAAGATACCCGTGAGGGGTAGTTTGATGATGAAGAACATAAGCGTTCGCAGGAACCAAATTAGTAACACCCCAAAGCCATTTATGCGAAACAAGAAATTCAATAAAGAAAAGAGATTGAAGAAAGCGAGATGCTACGGATGTCATGGTCGAGGCCATATCATTTGGAAATGCCCAAACAAAAAGGTATGTTCAATTCCGATACTGGAAAACAAAGAAGATTATGAGAACACTGAGTTATTGTTTAGAGAACGGATAAAAGGGGATGGGATGATATTTGGTACGTAAACTTATCTTATGATACACACATATCGGGTAACAAGCACGTTTACGACAAACTGAAAAAGGCCTTCGGTGTGTAAACTCGAAAGGATGAAACTGATATGTTGTTTATAAGAGGATAGGACAAGTTAAAATTGATTTAGACGGGCCTAAGATATTGATTCCATGTGTTTCATATGCCCCAATACTTAACAAGAATATTCTTAGTTTAGATCATTTGTTAAGCAAGAAAGTGTAATTGGTTAATGGTTTGTAGTCTTTAGTGCACGATTTAGGCCGAGATGAAAATCGGGTGCGGGAAACTTAGATTATCGGATAGGTTAGGCCGAGATGAAACCTAATCCACTAATTTAGGGTACTAATAAGTTAATCTAATAGGAGTCTTCGTTATATTGGTCCAGGCCGAGAGGATAGTTCCACATAGTTTACTTACGACATTAGTTAACTAATCTAAAGAAACCAAATCTCCAATTGTTGAGTCCAATGGTCCGTTATTACTTGTATGATTGCATGATACTAACCTAGGTAGCTATTGTTTTCTACATTGATTGTTTGAGTGTTTGATTGCTTTGCTGCTCATTGTTTGACTGATTAATTGTTAAAAGACTAAAATACCCCCCTTTGTTAATTAGGTAGAATGACCATTGAATCCTGAGTGTGCCTTTGGTTCTGTCCGTGATTCCTTGGATGATACTCGGTCTTACCAATCACACTATAATCCGACCGGTTCACTGCCATTTGTGAGTTTTGTTGATCGTTTTATTATAAATATTATTGCTTGTTTGATTACACCCCTGATCACACACATCATCTACCTTGTTGTAACACACATGGGAGGCTTTAGAAAAGTTACTTTGAGTGATAAGTAGGAAGATGTTGAGAAACTTGGTATGCCAATGTATCTTGGATATAGAACTAAGTTGTGCTATATGTACTACTTTAATTTGATTGACTACTACTATCATATAATGAAAGACGAGCCTACAAATTCAAGTGAAGCAAGTGATGAAAAAAGTTACAACACAAGTGAGGAACAAATCATAAAAGAAAATGGAGATCAAGACATGGAGATTGATGACCAAGCTGCTGATATTGAAACAAAGTTTGAGGCTGCACAAGAATTTAAAGGGGATGATGATTATGTCATTCAAAATGAAGATTGAAGACATCCAAAAGGATGCACCGGCCATTTTGTGTTTATGACTTAAGGGGGAGTTTGTTGGACTTTTAAGTCATAAAACAAATGGGTCATTTAGTTTAATCATATTAAGTTTATAAAATAGCCCACTATGTGTACGTATATGTTTATTAGGTCAAACTATTGAAGTGATGCAATCTAGCAGTTAACATTAGAAGCACCGCTTCAAGCAACGGTTATACAGATTCAAGGCATCGCTTCATGGTATAAAAATAGGAGACAAACTCTGTAAATAAAGTAGTCGATTTGTACATATTGTTTATATACAATTCGTATTTGTGTCATTTGTGTTTGTGTTCTCGTTCTATTTCAATAAGAGTGATTTGAGAGGCAAACGAAGCATCCTGTGGAATCCACTATTCAACAGGTTAGGTTAATGAGTCAGGTCATAATTTTGATCATAGGTTAAGTCATAGGTTAGATCATGCCAAATCATTCATTCAAAAAAAGTGAATGGGAACAAAACACTCCCAAATAGTAAAAATTATTAAAAGAGAAGGAAACAAAATTTTATTTAATGATACATTTCATTCTTAAGTTTAGTCAACCATGTTTTTTTATATCAACCATTCATACGTACCTACTGAGATGATGGGCTAAATGGATATCAATCATCCACTCACAACCACTTTATTTATTCAATAAAATATTATTTTTTTTTAAATCACTACCTTTCTCTCTACTATTCAATTTACAAAATCACTACAATTTCTCTCTCATATTCTCTATACATAGAGAATCTATCATTTTCTCTATACCTCTCCACTCACAACCACTTTCAATAAATCTCTATAATACAAAGAATATACTCACATCAAATTTAGAGAACCTAATGTCAATACTCTAACCCATTTATCTACAGGGTACCATGTTGACAAGTTCCCTAATACAATATGCATATATATTCTGTTCTGAATTTAAAACAGATGACATGTTTTACCTAAAAAGGTTAAACAATGAACTGCAAAAACAACCAACTTAAAATATAAAAAATTAACCAACTCATACAAACACAATGGGTTTATCTTAAACTGCTTAGAGAACCACAAACATAATTACCATAATCACCATTGTCAGTTAAGAACCCTAATTAGTAATTACCATGAAATTACTGCAAGAAAATCATGTTACTTTCCATCTCTACATAGTAGAAGTAATCTCCAAAATTATAAAATTCAACAAGCAATCAACTCAAAACTAGAAGAAACATTATTACAAACCAAAAGTCAAACAAATCCAAAACCCATCTTCTTCATATAGCCATGAGATCACCAAAACTCCTCATCAAAACAATTGAACCAGCAAACAATCCAACAGCACGAAGTAATTTCTGCAACAAACAACAAAATAAATTATAGTATGATCATAGATATTCACTTCTTTTACTCATAATGATGACTGTGAACGAAATCAGGAAACATACAAGTGAAATGAAATGTTTTAAATCAAGTATAAATCTGTAATGATCATGTTAATGGGATTGCTTTTGGTAATGATAGCCAAACTAATAGTATGGAATATTATTGGTCAATAAATCATAGAGATTAGTAATATCCAATTTGCCTTACAAATATCCAATGTTTTAAAAGACAGACCGGACAATAAACCGGTCGTCTTACCGGTCCACTAGTCAGAATGGTTGGACCGTACGAACCGGATTTAAGAACCGGATAACATTAAATACAAGTATTTTCATGTTATAATTTTTAAAATGTCAGCATATATATGAAAGGAACAAAGTTAGAACAAACATATGTTGCAGATCAGTTGGTCTGAATACTTTTAAACTACTTGTAGGTATGTGGTTTGAAACCCTACATTTAATTTTTATAATGTCAAAGTAACTTTGAAAAGGAATTCATTTTTCTCTATAAATTGATAGGGATTGATCCCACATCAGATAGGAAAATCTGTTCCAACCCATGAAACGGGTCACCGGTTCAACCTCTTTCTGTCACTTACCGGGCGGTTAAATTGAAAACCGCTTTAGAAGCGGCACATCCAGTCTGGGTTTTATAGATAAATTGTATGGAAACACTATTAACTTACACAAGGGTTTTACATAATGAACAAAAACTGTTTGACTCATTAGCTAATTTTGCCACCTCTGAACAAATCAAACTTAAACATGTGTCACTGAACAAAATATTTGAAGCTATGACTGAAAAACAAGATATAAGATCAAAACAACAGGTACACCCTTATCCCAATATCACAAATCAAAATGAAGAAATCTACAAATAGGAACCTTAATACCAATTATGCAACATTTAATCATAGATTAAATTCAGCAAATCTACAATCAGCATAAGAGATTACGGGAAACCTGTAATCAAATTTTAGATTTCCAGACATTTAAATGCATTTAAAGGATCATAGCTTTGAATACGTACACGAATATACGAACTTTCATTCAATAAATGAAAAGTATTACCGAGTTCATAGCCCAATTCTCTTCATCGTGAACTTGAGATCTCCAGAAAGATTTGATCTTGTCGAAAGAGATCACAGCGTCGGCCATTGCAAACCCCTAAAAAGCAAGCGAGAGAAAGTGAGAGCGATCGATTAGGGTTTTGAAATTGGGTTTTTTACGAGCGTTTATATAGTTAAAAAAGAATGCGTCTGAGGGGATTTTAGGAGTTACAAGATCTTAAGCAAATGATACATGTCTTTAATGCATGAGTTGTGCTAAAATAAGAGGGTCGTTTACAAGTCGTATTAAAACCAAATTCGCTTGAATTTGGTTTGTTTTTAAACTGACATGCTTGATTCGGTTTGAATTTACAAAATAGAGTGATAAATGAATGTTTGAACTCAGGTCACTTATTAACCAAGCGCTTAGTTCAGTTTGGTTTCGCTTGGTTTAGAATTTCAATTTATGTAAAACCTCAAATTGTCACCTATTCAAAAGTGTCAACTGAGATTCAACATTTCAACCACAAGAAACAAAATAGGTTCGCCAAAAAGTTACAAGATAAATAAGTTTTAGCTCAAACTAAAATATTAATAATGAGCACCACAACAATGACCATTTTACAATCATCGTACATTCCTCCAGTCGTTGATTACACGTTTAACATCAATTAAACAGAAGTTACTAACCACTTGTTGAGTGTTTTCAGGTTTCGACTACCAAAGTACATTCGTAAAAGTTCTGTCATAATATATAAACCTTATTTAGTAACGCCCACTCTGTTTCTACAAACTTAATAAATACGTTTGGGAAAGTCTAAACATATCAAATGTTGTCATATCTTAGTGTTTAGGCACATCTGGCTTTGTATTCAAGGTCACATGTCCAAATCCCACGTAATAAGCATATTTCTCATTTCTTATTAGAAAATATAATCCGTTTTGTTATAATCCTTAGTGCTATTTTCCTTTTCGTGTTTCCTTGTAAGTTTCACACTATTTCACGTTTCAATGTAATTTGCAAGATAATTGGCACGACAAAAACTTTTATTAAGGCTTTCCGATGTGGTTTGCTCCATCGACATATTACGTGTAAGCTTGTCGTTCATCCATGTTTTTTTCCAATAATATTTGGTGTTAAATAAGGGAATTGGTTAATATGTGATTTGGATTTGTGCGTAGATAAAGGTTTATTGAGGAACCATAAAAAAATAGGGAATTGGGGAACACTTGTGGACCGTTCATCTTTAGTAAAAAAATAATCCAGCACAAAAAAATAATCCAGTACAAAAAACAAAATAAATCCAGTATAAAAAAAATAATCCAGTACCAAAAAAAAAATTATACAGTACAAAAAAAAATAATATAGTACAAAAAAAATAATCCAGTAAAAGAAATAATCCAGCACAAAAAAAATCGACGGCCCACAAGTGTTCCTTAGTTCCCTCTTTTTTTGTAGTTACCCAATAAACCTTTCTCTTGTGACGTAAAACAAATTTTTTTCTCCTTTCCAATTTTCTAATATTTTTTTCTATTACGTGTCAATATATAACCAATAAGTTACTATTTCAAATGTTTCTTTTAATCGTAATGCTCAAGCTTATACATCGTAGCACGCAAGTGAACTTTTCGTGTTGTATTAATTTAGAAAGGGTTCATTTGTGAAACTTTTGTCAATTTTTTTCCCTAAATTTGCTAACCGCTTGTTGAGTACTTCCAAATGCATATTTCGAACATCAAAACAGAAAGCAATATAAATCTTAAACTACTTTATGCATCATAAGGATTGTCTTAACTAACCAAATTTACAATGTTGCAAATCACTTCTTGTCTGCCGCTGGATTAAGTAAAGGCCACTTCAACTTAATCAGAAATTTGCAAAACTATGAAAAGAAAAACAAAACTTCACAAGCAACACACTATATACGTGAACTCTTAGAATGTTATTGATTGGAATTAATATTAAACTTGCAACTCAACTCAAGACTCTTTAAAAAGACCATAACTTAACTCTAAACATAAATAGACTCAAACTCCAAATTTAATGAACTAGTAATTATTTTTAACAATACTAGATAATTATTGAATAAAACAAATAATTAAATACTCATGACTCGTAATGAAACTCCAAAACCCAATTATCAACGATTATCTCCAACAATCACACCTTAATCGTGGTGTTCAACTTCTTCATTCAAAATAATGTTGGTCCTTTATCATCATCTTGTGTTCATCAAATAAAGATTCATGCTTTTTCTCCTCTTTAGCTTTCCACTTGATGCACTCACAAGTAAAGTGACCAGTTTCTTCACACTCGTAGCACCTTAGCTCATTGCGGTCTCTACGACCTCTTCCACGTGCTCCTCTTCCTCCACCACGCCCATGATTTCCAACACCATGACCTTGATTTACACCACCTTGACCCTTGCCATAGTTCCAACTTTCTAATCCTTCAACATTTTTACTATTTGTACTTTCCAAAAGAAGCTTGCTTTGATCATTCTCTTCAGATACACCAAAGCTCTTAAGACGCTCTTCAAATGCTTTTATCCTTTCTACGGCTTCCTCAAACACTGTGACACCCCGCTCCCCGGCCCCCGGCCTCCGACCTGTCCGTGAGCGGGTCTGTCACTTTAACTGCCGGTGATGCAGGATCGAGCCCATTGACTAACAGTTAAACTCAGAATACATGACTTACAGTGTATATGTATTCGTAATCCAGTGTAGCATAGCGGAAGCGTACATCAGACAGCCAATACTCTGGCTTGAGTTCAATACCTGAGATTACATACAGTTTTGGAAACGGTCAGCTATAAAGCTGGTGAGTTCACAGGTTTTGTATCATGTAATA
>WOUH02000028.1:1763389-1794246 GCA_009936405.2 Stevia rebaudiana | reverse complement strand
TAATTTTTGTCAAATAGTTTTAATTTGATTCTTATATTTCATATTATAGATTAATTTTGTTAAAGTTAACATATTTAAAGTTATAGATTTGAATTAATTTTTTCACTCCATATAATCTCATTTTTTCATCTATTTAATATCATATTACTTTCTCTACAATATGTGTTTTGATTTCTATATAATATCATATTTTGAAAATCAGTTTTGCAGTTTAAACAATAATTTCAAGATACGTATATAAAAGTTTCATAGTTAATATTTTGCACTGAAGTTTTGCATATACGTTTGAAGGTATACAACTTTATCTTTCACAATTAACTTAAATTTACTTCTTTCTTCATATTTTTGTTTATATAGCTATTGACATCTACAAGTATTTTTTGGTACTGTCATTATGTTATTAACAAATTCCTTATATAATCAAATTATATATTTTTTAAGCATATTTTTGTTCTGATATATTTTACATTATAAATTTTTAATTAAATCAAATACGTTTTTTAGATTTTTACACTTTATATTTATTTTGAACAACCTTTTTTTTATTGCAAACTTATTAGTTTGTTAACATGAAAAAGAAGAAGAAGATAAACATTCAAGAAAATAAACTTCAAATCTCAATAACGCTTAGTCGTGTTACTCCAAAAGTTTTACAATTTACAAATAACACTTACAATTCAAATGGTAGTAATATTATTTTTTTAAGTTGTATTTAATATTATTATATTCATAATGTCATTTTTTATATACATTAATTATTATATTAATTATTATCTTGACTAAAAAATATTTGTTATTTCTACATGCGGGAATATAACCATGAATGGAGTATTTGAAATTTTATTGTCGTTTTATTTCTTTTATATGTAGATGAATGTTCTTTCTTATTTCATATAAATAAAGTATTTATACATTATTTTAATTTGTATTAATAATTAGTAATTGATTTTCATGCATGTTAATAAACATGAAGTGCATGAAAATATATGTTAACCTTCTTTAATAGCATACCTGGAAAACGTTATTAACATCATTTTTTAATGAATAAACAAAAGTATGTCATTTAAACTTTTATCGAAAATATTTAACATAATATAAATTAAATGCTGCAATCATTGAAAATATAATTTCGTACGCCGTGTAGTACACGGGATTCTCACCTAGTTAAAGAATAGAATGGGTCATGAATACAAATTGATTGGTAGGTGAGTATCAAGAGTATGCATAATATGAATGAAAAGAAATTGATAGATTACTAAGAAAAACGCCCCTTTAATTCAAAATGCATGTATCATCATCTATTCAACAAACAGATTAATAAAGCATGATAATGAGCTTATTCTAACATGTTCATGAAAGACAAGGAGAAAAGGAAATATATGTGCAATCACATGAAATTATGTTGTGTCTCCCATCAATTGTATTGAGCTTCCATTGTCACAGGCCTCACATTACACATTCCATCCATCAAATTAAATTCGATCCGTATGCTACCCGTGTTCACTTTCATTATCTCTAAATCAAGTATACTAACTATTGATATATATATATTTTTTTCTATTTTTTAAGTGGTCCGTAATTATGAATGTGATATGTGATTATACAGTTGGCCCATGATTTAGGTGAGTGTATTTGGTTGTCTGTAAGTTCACATACTGTTGTCCGTCCGTGATTACGAGCTGACGTCTATACCCTCGCCTGTTGCACATGTGACTTATTCGAATTGCATCATACGCTTTTCATGAAAACAAGTATATATACGTTAACTGTCCCCTATATAAACATAGCCGTAGTATGATCAAACACAAATATTATTTTTTGTAAAACCATGAAAACAAATTGTATTTATAATGCTATTATAATGTAACATAAAAGTATGTTTTATATATAATCAAAACACTATGCAATTATTATAACTGAACTAAATTGTTAGTTATAGCACCTTATTTCATGGTCTTTATTAATTTTTTTTTTACCAGAACCATTCCCGTATATTATACACTATATACATTTACATAAGGGGTCTACAGTTCTAAAGTATCATTTGTCCATGTCTCAACCTCTTATTGATTTTGGTTTTTTATTTTATTTTCTAATCTTTTAACTTTGGTGCTGGAGACTGATGCACACCTGCATGTGACATAATTTCTTATTGTACCAATTTTTTTCTTAATTCTTTTTAAATGGCTTTTCTTTATTCGAGATTTTTATTTTTATTTTGTTTTCCTTCATTGTATATAATTTAAACTGGTAAAATTTAAATTATTAGAAAAAAAATATATCAAGTAAATACTCACTAATCAATAGTTATGGGGAGTGACATACGGACAGATCTTACCCTTATCTCGATTGATAAAGAGGTTGCTACAAAGAGATATCCGGCTCATTAAAACTTAAATTTTCAAGTTCATAAATCCGTTGTGACCGATCCAACTACTAGTGAAAGGGTAAACGGCATCTTTTTTTCATCTATGTTACAATATAAATTTTATTCAAAACCAAACCGGTTTACGCTTCGAAGTAATTTTTTAGCAAAATAAATCCGGTCTCACCGATCCAACAACTAGTGAAAGGGTAAACGTCGTTTTTTTTATCTATGTTACTGTAAATTTTTATTCAGAACCAAACCGGTTTACGCTTTGAAGTAATATTTTAGCAAGATAAATCCGGTCTCACCGATCCGTCCGCCGCGAAGCGCGGATAAACCCACTAGTTTTAAACAATTGTATATGCAGCCTTAAACTTAACACAATATCTTATTTACACATTATGTATAAAAAAAATTATGGATTTTATGCACACACTTTTACTATCCTTTTGTAAACAATTGTGTATTTTACATTAATGTTTCAGAAAGAAGTCATTTGTTTTACTTTTAGAAAGACTACAATTAAATAAAAAATGAATAACACGCTCACTCATATGTTGTACCATATAAAAACTAAAAAGTAATGATAATAAAACTAGATACAAAGTTAAGATCACTTTTATGATATAACTAACTTCTAGGTTATTATTAGACTATCTTAAAATCAGTTTAACGATTGATTTGTTTTGGTAAAAAATTGTATCCCCCAACATTTCTTATGAAACATAATTTAATCTTATATCACGAGAACACAACATGTTAGGCGCGTCTCGCCGTCTCGTAACACCTTTGCGAACCCTCGATGAAAATAAGGTTTTTCGGTCGGATTTTGGCTAGTTTCGACAAATTTTGGCTAATTTCAGGCTATAGTCATCTGAAACTGGTTTAAACATGCTTAAAACTATACAATAGACCTAAACTAGTACTAAGAAGCCTAAAACACATTAAAAAAATCCCCTAAAATGGTATATATGTACTATGCGTCTTTTTAAAAAAATCTTTTGCTTTTTAAGCACCTTGTGCTAGGTTTCAAGCGTGACCTATGCGCCTTGAGTGTGCCTTGCATCTTCAACAACTATTTATATACCATGGCGGACCCAGTCTCAAGGTGTTCAAGGATCGTTAAAAAATACAATATACATGACTCTATAAAAAACTCTCCGGCCGACCCCTACCTATATAGTCAGTCTACTCCTATATATATAAACATTGACAAGTTAATGTACAAAGTAATGTTATTATGAAAAGCGTATGAAACTATCACAATCCAATGTGACATGGACAACTAAAGTATTTTTAGACTATACGGTATGTCCGAGTGAGTGAGTGTAAGTGAGTGTCACGTAGGTGCCCCTGGTATAAGGGATGGGTGGGCGCATGTTATCCCAACATATTCGCGTCTTTTAAATATGAATTTTTTTTGTAAAGCTTATATATAAATAACATACTTGAGGAGAATAAATTGCCTAAATTTATGATTTTTATTAGAAACGTCCCATCTGAAGTTATTAAAGTTAACGAATTAAAAAAAAAAAAAAACATGAAAGATATGATATAGTCTATTCCATTATTACCCTTTGATGTCCTCTTAATTACACTTTTGTATTTGATTCTTTCCCTATGCATACTTTAGGGAGGACGATGTGGGTTGGAGACTCATCATTGGTTCCTGCGACTTGCAGGCTACACCGTCGCATAGCCTCAAGCTCCCTTTAGCGGGTTGGTGTACGAGTTTATAAACCCGAGAGAGAGAGATGGGGTTGTGTGTTGGTGTGTGTGTGAGGAGAGTTTGTGTGTGGGGTTAAGGGTTGAATAGGATACCATACATTGAGAGTTGAAGAAGTTGACGAGGGATGAAGAAGGTAAAACTGATGTGACATGAGATGATAAAATCTTATTGAAGAGGTTAGAGGGCTTTAGGGTACGATAACCCAACCCTTATATGCATAGATATCCAAATTTGCGATCGAAGACATATGTACCCATCGTTACTTACTAAAGAAGGAAATAAAGCCGTAAAAAGGTGTCATCTCCCACATCACTTTACTTGCTCCACCTTTCAATTTTTGGTAAGTTGTACCAACACTCATTGTCTAGCTTTCCGGGAGTTGTACCATTGATTTTTATAATTGCACTATACTTTGAAAAGAACTATCACTATGCCTTTAAATTATTGCATTGGTGAGTTGTACATTTGACACACCATCATCTTACACTAAATTGGTAATTTTGCATTCTGTGTCATGCATGGTGGGATTATGCATATTATACATTATATAATCATACATCGAAGTGACACATGCATGCTAGATTTCCCAAAATTTATGACCATAGTATTCAGAATTTGAGCTACAATTGCTTTTAAACAATAAATATTTAGAATCATTGATATGATTATCAATTAATATCTTTTTGTATAGATTTACTTATATTAGATAATAATTGTGATTACACAAATTTAATAATCGGTACGTTGATAGTTGGATATCATAACACTAGGATATCGTAATACATGAAATTTATACGACATTTATGCATATTTATGGTTATTGGTAAAAATGAGCACCATAAAGTAACAAGTAGCTAAAACTCATTGGGTCATTCGGGTTTATCAAATATATTTGTTTTATGACGTATAGTCGAAATGACGTTAGTGGTCATGCCAGAGGCGTCGTCAAGGATGGCAACGACTAATGATGGTTTATTTTTTCAAATCAAAATGACGCGCGATAAAAGAATGGTTACTTTTTTCAAATCAAAATGACGCACGATAAAAGAAATGGATTATTTTTCAAATAAAAAATGACGCGCGATAAAAAAATTTACTGAGGAAACTGTATCAAGGATCCATCTTGATTTAATTGTTTAGTTTTAGCTATACAATATTTAAAGAAAACTTGGGATGAAAAATGTCAATGAGGCTGTCATTTTGGTATAGATAAACATTGTTTTCAAACGAACAACGATATGCCAGTTAAGTTCGGTATAGTTTTGACACGTCGTAACTGGGTCAACCGGGTTGATATATTTCATAATGGGCCAACGGTCCGAGTGGACCACGCAAACTATAAGTCTATAAGCAAATTGAATAGACAATGGGCCCAATATTCCTAACTGTCAAAGTATACCCCACATCATCTTCTCCTCTTCACACACAAGCCAACTGTCGTGTTGAAAGTAACAACTCACGACTACAACAATGGTTACCAGTTACCACTTTCATATAATTTCTTTATATATAGGATGGATGTTGGCAAAAGACATAAATTACTATGCGAAATCAAATATTAATTGTTAATTTTTTTTGGAATTATAAAGATATTATAAGAAAATAGTATAAATGTATTGATTATTATTTCTTACTCATATCTTCAAAAATTCAAGCATATATGAACAATGAACAAACTAATTTTGTAACTTTTTATTTACGTAATAGAAAACTAAGGTAGCATTTCGTATGCATTAATAGAGGCTGGAATATAATGGGTCATTACGTTGAAATGAAATAAAACATGTTTGGTTACACATAAGAATGGAATATACCATTACATAAGGAATGTGCTTCATTCTCTTTAATGATTTTCATTCTTTGAGGGAAGAGTGTTTCTTTTTTCATTCATTTCCGTGAAGGATTGATTCTATCAATGATCAAACCCATGACTCGACCCAGTACTCGACACATGATCAAAACCATGACCCGACCCATTACCCAACCCATGACCCGATCCATGACTCGAACCATAGGCCGACTCATGACCCAAACCATGACTCGACCCATGATATAAACCATTACCCGACCCATGATCTAAACCATTACCCGACTCATGACTCGAACCATAACCCGACCCATGAACCAACCCACGACCCAACCCATGACACATGAACCACGACCCGATCCACAACCTAAACCACGAACCGACCCATGAGTTGAATAACGACCTGAACCACTACCCGATACATGATTCAAAAAATGATCAGGATCATGACCTGACCTAAATTGTATTTCATTACTTCATCTTTTTCTTTCTAACAAACAACATGAAATAATGATTTTCTATGTGTGCGTGTGTGCTAGCTAATAGTATTAATAGCTTGTATTTGACTTTTTTGTTAGATTTTCCATCTCCACTACTTCATTCTTAGATATTGATAGAGAGACTCTAGAGAGAGAAAGTTGTAATTTCATTGCTGTATGCATTGTAACTCTTTGTATTGATTATAACTAATGAAATAATGTTCATATTGATCGTATCTACATCATCTTCATCTTAATTCTTATTGTTTCTTGATTTGCAAACACATCAACATGAACACGGATTCTGCATGTGTTCGTTTTGAGTGATCTCGTTATGAATCGATAACCTAACAGACCTACACACACACATCTACATGTTAAGGAAGGATCACATAAAAACAAGATTTTGCCTAAAAAGGCTAAAAACAATCATAAAAATGACATTTAAAAACTTTAACAACTCTTATTGAACTCATTCCGACAAAGTTATAACCACCTCATCAAACTCTACGATCTAAGATGTTAGGGCTTAGCTTTTGGAAATAACACTAATAATTTTGCTTACCATTTAGCTTTATAGCTTTTAGGGGTTATATTTATATATCTTTGTTTAGTTTATGGGTTAGAGTTTAGGGCTTAACTTTAGTGTTTACTATGTAGATTTGGCTTTAGACTTTAGGATATAGTATTTGACGATCCGGTTTCATTACCATTTGAATGAGTTCATTCAAAGTTTTTTTAAAGTTACCCGTTGACATTTTTAATTGTTTTTAGTCTTTAGGCAAAGGAATAACTTGTTTTTAGTTGATCTCACCCAACAATACTTCGTATCATATAGTTTGGTGTAATGTTTAATATAATCATATGTTTAATATAATCATAGTGTTAAATATGATAACACGTAACAATAACTTATCATTATAGTACAAAAATAAATAATAACACAATGTAGCAAATTCTCTCTTTTCTTAGCATTTCTAGAATTAAAACTTTTATTTAAATCCAAAATTAACAGGGCATTACTCATGTGCTTAAATTTTTTTAATCGAAGACTTATATTGTTTCCTATATTATCAATATAAATAAAATGATGTTACATGTATTTTCGTCACCTTTAACAAATAAAAAAAAAAAAAAAAAACCTGACTACTTTTTTTAAAGAAAAATAAGTAAAAAAATTACAAAAAGATCACGTTTATTTTATTTTTCAGCAAAGAAACCTCTTTTAAACCATTTGATCCCATTGGTTCTTTGTCTATATAACCCTTTAAATGTTATCCAACACGCACTAGTTGTGTTTTACTTGATTTCGATGCTTCCATGAGTATCTAGGTAACAGATATTCACAATGAAAAATTATTAACGTAAACGTTTAAAATTATAGTTGTTTGGTGTTTATTCTTTCCACATATGGAACGTTTTAGACATGTTAAACTGTTAGAGACATGCCTTTTAAGCCAGATTTACTTGTCTCTAGCATTTGAATCCATTTAAAGACTTTCAAAAGGCCCACCAGGCGTATTTGTCAGAAAAGCCCAACATGGTTTAAGTAGCGGTCAAAACCAAGATGCTTAAAGAGGCCTCGAGAGTTTAGAGTTTACTGTTTGGGCCTAGGTAAAATTCGTGAATCGTTGATATCATAAATAATTAAATAGTATGTACTACTTAAAGGTGCAAAAAAACCGGTTCCAGAACCGGTTCCGGTGGAATCGAACCGAACCGAACCGGCGGTTCCTCATCAGTTCCAGAACCTAGCCATAACCGGAACCGGTTTTTCTGGAACCGGTTCCACCAAGAACCGATCAAAACCGGTTAGAAACCGGACCGGAACCGGTCAAAACCGACCAAAAACCGCTCAAAACCATTAAAAAAACGGTTTGGAACCGGTTCCTATATAACCGGTTTTGACTTTTCTTGACCAAAACCGGAACCCGTTCTGAAAAAAAATCGGTTTGATCACCTCTAGTACTACTGATCGATGGCTATTCTCTCACCCAATCCAATATTAATTTATACGCTTTTAGGTTGACATTGTATTTGAAATATATTATTATGTGTTATATAAGTCTCAACCTAATGGACGAATTTGGTTTCCATTCGGTTACACCATATGTAAACCAAGTATAGAAAGTTATAAAATTTAATCAATTTTAAATAATTAGTGCCGGAATCTTGTTACTTTATGTAATGAACTTTTATATATTAGTTATAAACCATAAGTAAACCAAGTACATTAAGTGTTTTCTTGCTATGTCCTCTTTCTCTTTATTCATTTGATTGCTTCATTTATGTTTTATAACCAAACTATGTTTACCTGTTCTAGCTTTAAAGTAATAAGAGAACAGCCGTAATGTTTCAAGTTAAAAGAAAAGCGAATACGTACTTATGCAACGAGTCATATGGCTCTATGGAATCGAGGGATCTTGGATAGGCGGACCACTCAAAGTAAGGACTGAATATCTCGACATGAATAAGAACTACAAGTTCGAAACTTGTAATTTGGTGAGAGGGTTGTGAACTTCGAACATGCACAGAACAATACTGTTGTTAGCCTCACCACATAGAATAGAGAATGTCATGTAACTAAGCTCAGACGTGAAAATTAATATATGTGTTAAGAGTAAGGCTAAAGAGCATTGAATGTGTTTCAAACCAGGTACTTGAGAGGTATTTATATGCTTAAAGTCTTTGACTCTTTTACCATTAATGTGTTTATGTTTTTGGGTAAATCAAGTCTAAGTTACCTAGTCTGAATCATCGTTTCTCAGGACCCATTTTGGGTAATGCTAGAGATGATTCTGGCTAGGCATGTATGTGGGTCGCGTGATCCGTTCCATACTTCGTGACGTGAGATTGGTTGCATGGTCAGTACCTTGTACTATTATTCGAGCTTAGGTTAAGTAGTCGGTTCCAGACATCATTATATGAATAAGCTTGATAAGTATTCGATTAGTCCATACAAAGTACCTAATTGCTTAGAGCATGTTACACTATTTTGTAGTGTGATACGCACAATACATGGTCAATTCTATTTCTAAATAGATATGACAATTTGTTTATGGTTTGGATTTTCTTTTAGGAAATCTACATGGGATCATATTGGATTATTGTTAGAATTGTTTTAAATAGATAAACCTTGTCTTATTTTGGTAAATTGTAAAAAAAAAAAAAAAAAAAAATAGCTTGTAAGTTGTAATGGTGATAACCAATGTGTGACTAATAAAAACTATATCGAATGGGCACTCCTTGCACCTCGTAAAAGTTTAAGTTGAGGAGATTTAGGGTCCGAGTCTTGTAGCCAACAGATTTTCTCTGGAGTCAAGTCAGGGGGTTTTATGTGCTAGACGGTTTTCTTATGGAATGATGTGTGTCCGCCTTGACCGTTAAACAAACAATGAACGACTGAAAGTCCGTTTAAGATATGGATCTATACCCGAGTTAAGAAAAGACATGTAGTCAAACCCACACCTTCAAAACTTCAAAATGTATATCGGTTTTATATTTGGTATTTTAACCTAAATCAATAGAGAGAGAAGTGAAAACTTACCAGTCACTAATCATATCTTAATCATGAATCAAACGATTTCTATCGTATTTTGAACACTCTCATCATTTCGAAACCCATTAAACTAACACTTGATATTTTCATTGAACTTATTTACATGTGATGAGTGTGGCCACGTGGCATGTCGTGCAAAAGTAAAGATAAAGAAAGATTTTGTGTTTTGGTGCACCGAAAGTTGACGTTAGCAACACACGTTACCTTTTATTGTGGGACTCTTTCTTATCTTTCAGTTGGCAAAACTCGATCATAAGTAAATAGAATAAAAAATAAAAAAATCTTTGCAACTTGCAACTTTCCAAACAAATATTATATATATGATGGGGCCGCTCAGGCATTTTTTTATAATAATAAGCAAAGGAAATCATGAAGATGCGTATGTTTGAAGGGGAAGAAATTAAGTATCGAGTCTGCACTTAAGTTTGTAATTTATACATATATCTGCCTTATGTAACATATGCAAATGCACCATGTAATGTATAATCAAACATATTTACATTTAAATGCGCACATCCACACTGTGAAAATGTGTGAGACATGTATGTACCTTGGCTAATGGAATAAACACATTTTGTAAATGAGATAAACGCTCCCTTCTTCGCTTACTGGTTTTGTCCCTTATTAAATATAACCATTTGAGTCCTTATTGATATTTTAGTCATTTTAATAAATTAAATTCTAATAAAAAAGTCTAATCTGTTAGTCATTGGAACCTAAACGGATACAAAATGCAAACTACAAACTCAAAATAGATGAAAATGAAAGCGTTGTACTCATATGGATAATATAGTGAAACCATAAGGACGTAAACGACAATTTAGTCAAAAGAAAATTTTAAAATTATAGTATAGAAGAAAAAAAAAAAAGAAATTTAAAAAAAGAAAAAATCTTTTGTATTTTATGTATAACTCAACACACTATTTTAATTCTAATAATTTTAATATGCATACTAAACGATAACTATTTTCTTAGAAGTTACGAAGTTGGTTTACAAGATACAACGAAATAAATCTCATTTAAAGCATTCATTCTACAAACTTAGGGGTGTAAACAAGCAAGTCGACTCGTGAAAAGTTTGAGATCGGCTCGTTAAAAAGCTTGAACGAGCCGAGCCTAAACGACTCAGAGCTTGAACTCAAGCCCTGAAATATGACTCGTTTACTTATTAATCCGAGCTCGAGCTTCATATGTTGAGCTCAAGCCAGCTTGCGAGCCTAACTATATATTTATACAAATAATAATTTTTATATATAATAATATAATAAAAAACTTAAATCAATATATATTATGTTAAATATATATAAATGTTTAGATATAATAAATAAAACTTATAAAATAAAAATATATCAATTAATTAAATAATAAACGAGCCTTGCACGCCGAGATCGAGCTTGAAATATCTTTTACGAACCGATCTTGAGCTTTTATACCGAAAATCTAAACGAGCCAAGCTCGGGCCATAACAAACTCGGGTTTAGCTCGTTTGCACCCCTGACAAACCAAATAATGATTGAAGTAAACTAAAGTTTGCGATCATGAGATTTTTCTAATGTTGATAATTCCGGGCTATCCTTAACATCTTATGTTCATGATTGCTCATGTCACTGGGGGCGAAGCTTAGTTGACATCGGGTGGGGCGACCGCCCCTACTTCGTTTTTCTCCAAAAGTATATATTTGGTACCGCGCAATTTAAAATTTTTAATACGTATAATCTCACATCTGTTTTAAAAAAAATTATATGGTGATATTTGCCCATGCTAAAAAAAAATTTATATTTATTAAAAAATATGGATGACAAATAAACCCGAATAACTAAAAAACCGAGAGATTATAGTTACGATCTTAGTATGTTATTTTGGTATTTAAAGTTTGGCATTATAATTAATTACTCACTCTCATCTAATATATAAACCCAAAATTTATAACTGACACATTAGCAATTAATCCATAACCCAACTCAATTGATGTTGATATGATTATAACTGACTCAATTGACCATTAATCCATTGCTTTCTAATAAAATTAAAAAAAATATATTACGGGAATAGGATTCACACCACCCTTTGACCACAGGCCACGCGAACAAAACAACGACCGCTGCCACTGCTTTCTCCGACTGAGTTTGTACGGATCATTTCTATCGCATCTTTATGACATTGTAAACAATTTATGTGTTTGTTAACAAGTATTTTTGTTTTTATGTTTGAATGAAAATTGAAATATTTAATGATTGAATGAAAAATTAGAGTTTTAATTATTTTAACCCAAACCGCTGACCCATGTGTTAGTTCCCCTCACATGTCTTTCACATAAGAGAATGATATAAAGGTAAAATAACAGTGATAGAAAATAAGACATGGATGGTTAACAAAATTCATATATAAAACTAGTAATTTCCCCATGCGCGTTGCGCAGGGAATTCCACACGATCTCATATATTGAAATGTTCAAATGTTCCGCTTGTGTAGCATCTAACGCACCCGACAACCTTGCCAAGACACATATTAGTTGATCTAGTAAAAAGCGTCCATTTTCCTGCCAAAAAAAAAAAATTAAAAAAAAAAGACAAATTATAAAAAATCAATCACATCATATTTAAAGTTGTTAACCCACTTTGATCTTACATGTTTTCAACTCTTAGCTAACCTGACCCGACCAATTTGTTTAAACTACAGCTAATTATTTGCATCTGTTATGAAAATAGGAAACAAATAAAAGCAACTCACCTATAAGCAGTCTCACATAAATGATATATCGCTTCTTAACATTCTGATAAAATGAATAAAGAAGCATGACATATTAACAAACCCGATCCTCTTAGCAAGAAGTCTTTAAAAACACTTTCCAAACTGAAGATTTCCTTGAATATTAAACAATTAAACCAAGTCAAAAGTCAATATGATAAGAAGCAAATTCTATAGCTAGATATTAAAAGCAAAGAGACATAAACACACATACCTGACAGAAACCACAAACATCAAAATAAACCCAGCAGCTATCCCTGCTGTGTTTATCGTTGGTATCAACATAGAGGCGGGAACGACAAAGCAACATCAAATCAAATGGCCATAAACTTAATTATCAATGCGGTGTATGAAAATCAAATTTCTAAAAGTCAAGGGATTTCAACACTCACGTGATGGCTAGCAAGTACCTTATTGGTAGTAGTCAAGGGAAGAATATCTAAAGGTATGTTTTTAAAAACATCTACATTGGGTCAGATCTCCATGCTATCTGTTGCAATCACAACAACAAACAAACCATGCATTAGATACAACATCATAAATAAATCCCAAATAAAGTTAACAGATTGGCGTATTAGGGATTGCAACTCGCTTATTTTGGACACTAACTGACAGTTGTTGTTCATTAGGGTTTAGAGCAGCTGTATTCAAGCTTCTTGTTCTTCATTGTCGCCATTTCTTTTTCTGCACAGAATGAGTATTAAGTTTCAGACAAACACTTAACCTGCTATCCAGACTGAACAATGAATGAAAAACGTAATCCAGACATCCAAAACACTTTGCTATCAAGACAACCAAAACAGAATCAAACCGCGATTAACGTAATCAACCACAAATCATTATTTATAACGTTAGAAGAACATGAAATGCATAATGTCTTGACTTACTTTAAGTTGGTATTGATAAATGCCTAACATCGCATAAACAGAATGATGTATCAGACCGACTAACCAAGAAGCCACAAATCAGTAATCATAACATACAAAGTCTATTACTACACACAAAATGCCAAATAAAATGTTAATTCTTGATCCAAATGCATTTTTTAAAATATATAAACTAAAACTTTTATTGCAAGTTCCATATAGAGCCAATTGCAATTAAAAAAAATTTCTCAAACCCAACTGATCAATAAAGCAAAAAACAAAATGCCGAATCCAATCAAAAAACCTAAAACCTAAGGGAAAAAAAAAGAAGCATAATTCAAGTATTTGCCATCCCCCAAATCAACAATTTGTGAGAAAGATAGAGTTACCTGGATATTGGAGAAGTCACACAAACTCTCCAAACCCTAAAACCAAAAATCATTCGAAAGGATCAATCAATACAGATATGGAAACAACCATTCATAGATATCGACATGGAATCTATGAAAACAAAAAGATATTTACGTAGATGTCGATCACCCTCAGAGAACAAAATGTTATCTTCTTCAGTTCTCGTCGAGGATCACCATCAAAACCCTAGAAGTATCATATACCAGACTGCTCTTTATAGACGAACCCATCGTGCAACAGAAGGTACGCATCATCGGATGCTTCGTTGCCGGAAAAACATATATCGGCGCTCAAAGTAAACCGTATTTCCCTCTTTCTCTGCTTCTCTGGCCAATGAAGAACACGTCAATGCCTAAACAAAGCGACGTGTATAAAGGAATCTGAAATGTCCAAAATAACCCTGTGTTACTGTAGCTAACAAGTTGTCTATTGTTATTATGTATAATTCTTTATTATCTTTTCTTCAAACTTCTTAACATGTGCTATGTCTTTTGGGTATTGTCAATCCAGTCCTCTACTTCACTTTTAACTTTCTAAAATACTCTAACACCACATGTAAAGCTCTCGAATACCTGAAACAAATAACCAATTCAAAGTAAACCTATTCAAGATAAAATATCACATACTAATAAATAATATATAAAAATAATGACTATTGATGCCCGAACAATCATTAAACTTGATGTGATCATTAGACAAAGCTAAAATCTGATTTTAAAATGTGGAAACAATATTAGGGTGAGAGGTGTGACTACCACGTACCCTTTTAGCTTTTGAACTTACAACTATATATCTAATATAACTCACATATTTCCATCATATTCATATCCTTTAATGAGAGATTCAAATATCAAAGTTTAAAAGATTAAAGAGCAACGAAACATGAGTACTACAATCTCCATTTAGATATCTTGAGTTATACTTGTTAGTAAAGAGTGTTAGGAGGTGATTACTTCCTTGTGAAAGTAAGATTTATAAGGTGATCACTTTCTTGTATAGAGTTAGTTAATAAGTTAAGAGAGTTTGCAAAGGTGACTTGAATAGAATCAAAAAAACCAGATTCCATTGTATCATATGCAATAAAAAAATTAACCAGAAACTTCGTTGGGTTTCGTTTGCATTCTGCAATCAAAGAAATCATACAGGGAATTCCTTCTTAGAAATCAGATTAGGATTAAGGGAGAGAGAATAACGTCCCATTCTGAGTCATAGGTGAAAAGAGGGGTAATTATGACATTCGCATATTTTCCCAATTTAATCTCTTTCACAAATTTTTTAACCAAACATATAACAATTTTTCACTAGAATAAATTACAAACCTTTACAAACACTCTTATTCACTCATAAACATTCTCGACCAGTTGCAAACAACCGCTACAATACAAACAACAATAATGATAATTACTGAGAATTCATTGATATCTTATTTTTGTCAAGATCTTGAATAAGTTAAAGTGAAAAACAAGCATTTCACCAACTTGTAAATGAATTTTCACTTCCTTTATCTAATGAAATCACAAATTCTGTTGTGCTTCACTTATACAAACTAAGCAAACTATGAAATTAATTTATATATATATCAAATCTATTGAATTTCAACACAATATGTTAAACTACACCTGCCTTAAAATTTAAATAATAATTGAACTAAAGGGTTCTAGCTTAATGGTTATACCGGCCGATATATTAGTTAAATACCTAAATGTGTCTTTTTAGAAAATCAGAGTTCAAGTCTCCTTATATACTACCTTAAAAAACAATGTCACTGGGATTTCCGACCGATATACTTTAATCAATATATAGGGTTGTTTGGCAACTTCTGATAGGTAAGTATTGAAACAGTAAAAGGTCTAAATCATTAAGTGTTGAATTAGTATAAGGTCTGAACCATTAAGATGTAATATACTGCTTAATTGTTCAAAGGAAAATGTCTGACCAATTCAGATAAGAGCGCTTAGTCATTCAGATTCAGTATAATGTTTAACCATTCAGAGGCAAATGTCTTAATCATTCAGACATCTGCTAGCGAAACAAACAGTCTGAATCATTAAGTGTTGAACCAGTAAGAGCTCTGGACCATTAAGAGTCTGTTAAATGATAAACAAACAACCTTATAGTGTTCGGTCTCAATTCATACAACTAAGTTGTAGTGATTGGGATGGTTATTGTATCTTGGGATAACTCTTTTGTAAATTTACTTCTTTTTATTTTTTCCTAAACTTCTATACAATTAAAATGTGTCTATGGCGTTACGTGTCTGTGTTGGTAAAAAACGACACGTGTAATTGATTCCACACAACTTAATACGTTTCATTTAATTGTAATGCATCATAATGCATTTCTTTTGTGTGGCTAAAAACATCGTGCAAACAACCGTTGCAAACATAAAATGTGCCCCTAATCACGTAAACGTCATCGTAAAGCCTTGCCGGGTTTGTCGTGTACAAAAGGTGCTCAGCCGCAACGCACAAACAACTTTGCTAGTTAATCGTAGATAAAATGAAATCAATTAAGAAGTAGATTAAATGAAACGTTTGATTCCGTGAATATTATATATTTTCGGTAACTAAGGAAGTGAATTACTTTGTCACATAAGTTTAAGGAGTTCCCTTTACATTTTCTACTACTCAATCATGAATTACTTTATTTAAAAGTTTTATTTTTATTCATAGGTTTTCTAGATTTCTATACATTAAGAAATACTTTAATCATGCAACATATTCTTTGAAAAGGCAAGAATTCTATTAAAACATTTTTACAAGGTTATATTTCAAGAGATAGGTTCCGATAAAAACACTATTTTATCTAAAAACAATATGAACAAATCTAGGTATTTCATTTCCTTAATCAATGGTTAAGATTGAAGAGAATTCAAATGCAAGTGAAAAAAAGAAAGAAATGAGTAATAGTAGAAACCTACTTGTTACTTGTTTGACTTTATTAATTTCCCCCACCTTCTTTTAAACAATCATAACTTTTTTATACGAAATTATTTTTTTATAAAAATTTCACCATTAAAACGAATGTTTTTTCCTCTTTATTTTGAGTACCATAGTGATAGACTTTTTTTAATTTTAAAAAAAATCTAGTACAAATTAATTTAGTACAAAAAATCTATTTTTTTTAAGACGTCAAAAGAAAATATGTATAATATAATACATGAATATTTAGTTGTTTTGAGAATACAATACATGTATATCTAGCTGTTTTGAGAATACAGTACATGTACATTTAGTTATTTTGATATTACAGTATATGTATATATATTGTTTTGAAAATACAGTACATGTATATCTTGTTTTTTATAATAGAGTAATGTAAATCTAGTTGTTTTGCAAATACAGTACATGTATATATAGTTTTTTGTACTATATTACCGTACTATATTTTTTTAAGTAAAAAAAAAATATATCACAATGGTACTCAAATTAAAGAGGATAAAACGTTTGTTTTTATGATGAAATTTTTTTTTAGAAATAATGTGGTATGAAAAAGGTATTAATGTTTAAAAAAAGTGGAGGAAAGTTTAAAAAAGTCAACAAATAGGTTTTTACATGAATGTGCTTTCTCTTATTTTTTACCTTAAGCAAATGGATGTCTAAGATTTGTTCCTATTTTTTTAGGGAAGATGTTTTTCCTATTTGATCATTCCTCTATATTTCAAATGTTGTATCTGCTAACAAAAAAATTTCATAAATATAATATCACACATGCAAAGCACGTTAAATGTGCATGTAATCATCAAATTGCATGAGACTTCATCACCCCACATACTTGTTTCTTTATATTAATTAAACCCTAATAATAGTTAATTATCTCATTCTTAACTATTATGAGAAATATTGGGATCAATAGAATAATATATGTAATCATTCAACATTTCCACCACGCAATAAAATAAGATGAAAGAAGATGAATTTGTTTTGATCATGCATGATGTCATGGCTTCATAGTTTGTCAAAGGATTAGTTGCTACATATACATAAAAGTATTACATCAGTTGTTTTTACATGTGACTACCTTGGTTAAATTAACGAGATCAATCATTTAAAATACTATTTCGTGCAAACCAATTATGTTTATAAGCTTCTATTTATTGATTTTAAAGCTTATTAGATAGGTTGATTAATTTGTTTACATTTAGAACATTTAATAAAAAAATATTGTAGCCAAATCGATAATGGAATTGATCTGAGATGATGAATTCATGAGAAATGTTTGACTTCAAATATCACTAACGCATTCTGGGTGTGGACAAAGAGAGTGTTAAATGGTGAAGCATATAAGGTTGTTCGAATAGATTATGGCTCGCAACTCTTGTCTTAATAGTTCACTAAGAAATTGATTTGATTTAGCTAAAGCTCGTTAGCTTGTTTAAATTAAATGTCAAAACAAAGTTCAAGTTGAAGTTATCTACCACGTATAAATGTATAATAACTTTAAGTGATATGACTCAAGTATTGTGCTCGTTGGCGTGTATGAACAACCTCATGCATTTTCTTATATATATTGGTTGTTTGGTGCTATATTATTTCAAAATTGTATAATTTAAGATTGTGTTGTTAACTTGTTATAATGAATTTGGATAAGAGAAACACAAAATATCATCAAACTTTAGGAAAAAGAGTCAAGTCGATCATCAAACAAGGACCTTGACTCGAGCCACAGATGAGTCGAATATCAATTTGGTATATGACTCGGTTGAAAATAATGAGTTGACCCACTTGTATAATATTATTAGCTAGGATTAAATCAATGGGTCGTTGAACTACCTAGTTAAGCATACTTGAGGTAAGCTATTGGAAATTCTTCGTGCTTTTAACAATAATAAAGAACAATATTAACTGATGGGAGTATATATATATATATAGTATACTAAAAAAATTTCTTATTAATTACAAGATCAAGATGCCACTATTACACACTTCTAAAGTGCATATATAGCTTAAAGAGCAACCACAATTAAGACTCATATATAAAGCATAAATATGTAGTGAAATCGATCAGTGTAATTAACCTGAAAATATATAATTAAAAATTAATTAATATGTTAAGTACAGAACTATTATTATAAAATAAATTTATTAAAGTAAAAGCTAGCTGCATATTTCTAACATCTGGTATCCAACCAAATGGGATGGTGTTGCCCATTGGCCTGTTGTACTTTTGTAAGCATGATTAGGGAGAGGTTTGTGTTCTAATCATGTGATTCATGAGATGAAAAGCAATCTGGGTGATGGTTTGAATCAGAGTTTTATCCCTGGTTCAGACCTGACGGGGGTGAGGGTTTACGGATTCCATCTGGTTCCCGCGCATCTGGGGGTGTGGTCTCTCATGGCGTTCTGAGTAGTCGACCTTGGTGCTTGAACACCCTGAAATCGGTGATGTGCACGTGAGAGACCCAACGCTGTTAAAAAAAAAAATGAGATGAAAAGCAGAAGAATGAAATTAATTATTATTAAGACTTCATAGTTATTATGTTAATTAAGTTAGATGTAAATGATTCATTATTGTAACTCTTCATATTTCTTGTATCCCCTATATAATTTGCTCACCTTATGTTGTAATGTATTAAGATTTCATAAATCATTTTCTTTACATGGTATCATAGAGCCTTTCCTTTCATCTCCTCAAATTCCCCTTTAACTTCCCCTTCACCCCTCGAACCCATCTCCTTCCCTGCTCATCTCCATGGCTTCATCTTCAAATGAAATCCCTCCCCTCCACACCATCCTTCACATGGTGACCGTGAAACTGAACCCTATCAACTATATTGTTTGGAAAGATCACATTACACCAATCCTCTCTTACCAAAATCTCCTTCCCCATGTCGATGGCACTTCTCCCGAACCTGCTGCCACTATCATTCAAGCGGACAAACTCGTCCCTAATCCAGCCCATGCCGTCTGGACTACCGCTGATCAACGATGTGTAATCATCCTTAACTCGTCGCTCTCCGATGACACGGTTACCACCACCATCGGGCTTACCACAGCACGAGCAATTTGGGTTGCCCTTGAAGCAACTTACAGCAACTCATCAGTTGAACGCATCCACAACCTTCGGGATCAACTCCGGCAGTCACAAAAAGGGGACCGATCTGTCGCTGAATTTGGTCGATCCTTCAAACTGCTATGCGACCAATTAAGTGCTATTGGTCACCCGGTTGAACCTACCGATCAGCTTCACTGGTTTCTCTGTGGTCTCGGTCCAACGTTTGAAAGCTTCTCCACTGCCACTCGCACAAGCCAACCGCCGCCACAATTTTCCGATCTGGTTGCCCGGGCTGAGAGTCACGAACTATTCATCAAGGCCCTCCATGGTAACACTCCACCTGCCATTGCTTTCACTGCTCAGACCGCCTCTCCACCCAGCAACCATCGCGGTCGTGGCCGCTCATCACGGGGCTCCGACAGAAACCTTGGTCGCGAACGTGGTGGTCGCCGACCACCCCATTGCCAGTTATGTCGCACTAATGGCCACTATGCTAATATGTGCCCTAAATTATCAACGTTTGCATCCCAATCTGCTTCTACTGATGATCATCTAGCCCGTGCGTTTCAAGCCCAATGTCATGTCAACCTTGCAAGTCCCGATTGGTATGTTGATTCGGGTGCCTCGGATCACATGACAAATTCTACCGAAAACGTTTTCACTCCCAACCCATCTAAAGGTAACGAAGCGGTAACCTTCGGGAATGGTAACTCTCTTCCCGTCTCGCATAAAGGCTACTCAAAATTATACCAAACACTTAACTTAAATGACGTTCTTGTGGTCCCTAATATTACCAAAAATCTGTTATCAGTAAGCAAACTAACTAAAGATAATAGTGTTGATGTCCTATTCTCATATCCTCATTTTTTTATTCAGGATCGGGAAACCAAACAGGTTCTAGCTCGGGGGCACCGTGAAGATGGTCTTTTTGTGCTTCGCACTCGTCATGAAGCTTTAGTTTCCAATAAATGCCCTATGGCATCTTTTGAAGTTTGGCATTCTCGTTTGGGGCACGTCCCATTTGATATTATTATTATGTTAAAAAATTTTGGTCACTTATCTTTAACATCCGTTTTACCTAAACCAACTCTTTGCTCACCTTGTCAAATGGCAAAAGCTAAACGGTTACCTTTTAATCTTAACTCTAAACGTGCCTCTAACCCATTAGATCTCATCCATTGTGACTTATGGGGACCATCACCGGTTACGTCTATTAATAATTATAAATATTATGTCGTCTTCATTGATGACTATTCTCGATTTAGTTGGATATATCCGTTAAAAACAAAAAATGAATTTTACAATGCCTTGTCCATATTTATTCCGTTTGTTCAAACTCAATTTTCACGAAAAATAAAAATCTTCCAAAGTGACGGTGGAACCGAGTTTGTTAATCATAATGTTAGAAAACTCTTTGACGATAACGGTACCTTTCATCGTCTATCGTGCCCTTACACTCCTCAACAAAACGGTCGTGCCGAACGAAAACATCGTCACATCGTTGAAACGGGACTTGCTATGTTATTTGGTTCACTTGTACCCATGACTTATTGGGTAGATGCTTTTACCACAGCCATATATATTATTAACCGGTTGCCGTCATCTATATTAGGCGGAAAATCTCCCTTTGAATTATTATATCACCATCCACCAGATTATAATTGCTTTCGTGCATTTGGATGTAGGGTCTACCCTCTTCTACGTGAGTACTCTAAACATAAACTCGCCCCTCGGAGCATCCCGTGTGTCTTTCTTGGCTACAACTCCAAGTATAAGGGCTTCAAATGCCTAGACCCTACCTCCTCTCGCATCTACATAACTCGACATGCCCAATTTGCAGAAACCAATTTCCCTTACGCCAAAAACTCACACGAACCCACTCTTGCAAATCTACCCATCACCACATTCTTTGACAAAATCAATTATCCTCAAGTTGAAACCCCTATACCACCCAAACCGAAGCCACCTACCTCTCCATGCACTCTCTGTTTTGAACCCTTACCTCCAAACATTAATCCCATTCCCACTCAACCACAATCACCTCCTTCTACACCACCGTCCACACCAACCTCCGCCTCCTCATCTAACACGTCACCACCCCAATCTCCGATTGGTTCTCCCACCCCGCAACCATCACCTATTCCACCACCGCCACCCCTTTCCTCCCATCCCATGACCACGCGGGCCAAAGCCGGCATCTTCAAACCTCGCCACGTGGCGAATCTTTCTCACCTTGGCAATAGCCCTCTTCATCAAGCCCTTCTCACTTCCAATGATCCTAAAACACATCGCACTGCTCTAAAAGAACCCCATTGGCTTGATGCCATGCATAAAGAACTTGATGCGCTACACAAAAACAAAACTTGGTCGCTAGTTCCCCGTCCTATCAATCGTCATGTGATTGGTTCAAAATGGCTTTTTCGAACAAAATACAACGCAAATGGCACCATTGAGCGCCATAAAGCTCGTCTTGTGGCACAAGGATACAGTCAAATTCATGGTCTTGACTACTCTCACACGTTCAGTCCGGTTGTCAAAGCCACCACTATTCGAACTGTGCTATCCCTCGCCGTCATCAACAACTGGCCTTTACATCAACTTGATGTGAACAATGCCTTCTTACATGGACACTTAGATGAAGAAGTATTTATGGAACAACCACCTGGTTTTTCAAACCCTGCATTTCCTAGCCATGTGTGTAAATTAAATAAAGCTATATATGGCCTCAAACAGGCCCCACGGGCTTGGTTTCATCGCCTAAGCACCTTCCTAATTCAAAATGGTTTTTGTTGCAGTCGGGCTGATCCATCTTTGTTTATATTCAAAAGAGATAAATGTATCATGTATTTACTTATATATGTTGATGATCTCATCTTAACAGGAAATATACCTGCCACTTTAACATCATTTATCAAAAAGCTTGACAAAGAATTTGCTATAAAAGACTTGGGCGCTCTCAACTACTTCCTTGGATTGGAAGCCATACACACAACCAAGGGTCTCTTCTTAAACCAGACTAAATATGCTACAGAAATTCTCACTCGAGCAAACATGCTTAATGCAAAACCGGCTCACACACCATTATCTGTTAATGTGTCGTTCACTACTAAAGGGGTTGCATTATCCGATCCAACGCAATATAGGTCCGTTGTGGGGGCATTACAATACTTAACCATTACACGACCCGATATTGCCTATGCGGTGAATCAAGTATCACAATTTCTTCAAAGTCCTACGGTCAATCACTATCAAGAAGTAAAACGCATTCTTCGCTACATTAAGGGAACGTTAACTTATGGCCTACACTTCACAAAACCAGATCACACGTCCCTTACTGGTTACTCTGATGCTGATTGGGCTCGGTGTATTGAGACTCGACGGTCCACCTATGGCTACTCCATCTTTCTTGGCGGAAATCTCATATCTTGGAGTGCAAAGAAACAACCCACTGTATCCCGTTCCAGTTGTGAATCCGAATACCGTGCTATGGCAAATACCGCTGCTGAAATTATCTGGATCACACACTTGCTTCGTGAATTGCATGCTCTTCCTCCAGACAGACCAACCATCCTATGTGACAATCAGAGTGCCTTGTTCCTCACTCAGAATCCGGTTTCCCATAAACGATCCAAACATATTGAGCTAGATTATCACTTCATTCGTGAACTAGTTACCGCCGGCAAACTGATTACTAAATTTGTTCCAACCAAGCTCCAAGTGGCAGACATCTTTACAAAAAGCTTATCAAGACCTCAATTTGAATTTTTCAGGGATTGCCTTCGTCTTGGCCCGCCACCGTTTCGCTTGAAGGAGGATATTAAGACTTCATAGTTATTATGTTAATTTAAGTTAGATGTAAATGATTCATTATTGTAACTCTTCGTATTTCTTGTATCCCCTATATAATTTGCTCACCGTATGTTGTAATAGATCAAGATTTCATAAATCATTTTCTTTACATACTCATTATCGCATGTTTCGTTATAATGAAATTACTGTTTGGATATTTGTATAGACCTTTGATTGTGACGTACCGTATTTGTATTTCGGTACCCGAGCAAGCCTCGGTAGGTGATTCTAGCCGGAACGTCATTGCGGCATCAATGGCGTAGCACTTTCTGTGACGATGCGACTGTTCCAAGGCGTCTCTATTGTTTTGGACATAAATTTGTCAGAGGCATTTGGATCGATCCTAGGATAATTGTTTCATTCTGGTGAGTTATGATGTGTTCCCACATATAGCTCACAATTTGGTACATTAGATCGACGGGTCTATGTACACCATTTGTTTTGTTCTGTTTTGTGCTTGGATGGGTATCTCCTTACCATACGATTTACTTTGTTTTGTATCGTTCTGTATTATTTGCATTTGCTAATCGTATGGTTACTTTGTTCTGATATTTGTTACGACATATTATGTTTTGTATCGTTCTGTATTATTTGCATTTGCTAATCTATAACCGTTACCCTTTGTTAGCTTTCTCGTTATTACTAATGTTCTTCTGTTACTGAGCCTTCTTTGGCTCAACCGTATTTTCTTTTGGTTATGATACAGGTACATGATGGGATTACAGGATTTGTGAAGAGAATTAACCAAAAGTTAGAATGTGGAAGCTAAAGAGATTATTAAGAATTAGATTGCATTGTAATAAATAATTTATTTAGGTATTTCAAAATTATTAGTGAAATTGTAAATATATTAAATATGGAATTATGCTTTGTTTTGATATCCGTAATGGTGACACGTCAGTCCTAATCGGGTTGGGGTGTTACATTTTAATTGGCTTCTCAATCATCATCATCTTAAGCCCATTTTGTGATGGCAAATTCTAACCTTTTCTTTCTTTGTTCTTTGTTTTACATATTTATCAAAGCTTAATTGATCAAATCCATATCAAATGTGGACGTATTGATAAGCTCAATACGGATGACACATTATGAGCATTTCTCTGCTTTCTTTATTCTATTTTATCTTGTTTTTTTATAAAAGGCATTTCTATTGATTTTTTGTTTGATGTACATGATTACAAGTATGTTCCATTGCTTCCGAGTAAAACAACAATGCTTCCGTTGAAAAGAGTATTGTATACAAGTAAAGACCATTGCTGATATTAAAATAAGCAATGCTGCCAAGTAAAGCTCAATGCGGCCAAGTATACAGCAATACTGCCCAGTAATCACCAATATTGCCCAGTTAATCTTATACCAATGCGGCCAGCCGAACTCTATTGCTTCCCACTTAAGTGTTAGTCAAATAAACACTCAAGTAGGAAGCAATGTTGTTGTTCATTGTGTCAATACTGCTGTTGATATGGGAATGCTACCAAAGCATCAGTGGAGATAAAAAGTACAAAGGAGTGCTGTCGTGTAAAGTGCCAGTGCTGTTGTGCATTGACAAATGCAGACAAGTAAACTCCAAAGTTGCCATTGAAGATTCCAATGCTACCTCCAAGTGTTACATTAACACTTGGGAATAACTTGACCCATTGAGATAAACATATAACAACGCTCTATAATGGCGAATGACCGATGACTGATATCTGATCGCGAACCACACACCATCAAACATCATTATCACATCATTACAAAAAACAAGCAGAAATAAATCAATCCGACCAAACACAAATATCTCATTCCCTTTCAAAAATGTATCTCGGCAAATAACAGCCATAGCAATAAAACAAAATAAATTGTTAATTATTTCTACTTCTCATCATAGTTTTCAAATCTATAAACCTATTAACATTAACACTTGGGGTAAAGTATATCTCAATGCGGCCTATCAAAGTCTCCAATGCTGATGCTGCCATGGAACATAATATGCCAAGTTTTCCTCAGTGCTTCCTAAGTCAAAGCCAGTGTTGGCAAATATTTATCAATGTTGCAGAGCATTTACCAGTGCTGCTGACCAAATGACTTAGAGGATTTTAAAAAAGATTAGAAATGTAGATGCCAATGATATCGTGTGAATTCACCAATGCTGATGGCCAAAGTAACCAATGCTGCCGAAGAAAACTGCCAATGCAGCTTTTGATTATACTTAGTTTTCTTTGTAATTAGTGGTGGTGATATCAGTTATGACCTGATGTCCTGTCAAATCACCTTTTCCGTTAAGACTTATTAGTTAAATTAGTTAGTTGATTGCCAATAGATAGGCTTGTTAGAGAATTAATTAGGACGTAGAATTTATTCTTTCACAAACACACTTTTACTTGCTAGTAATTCTCTTCAATCAATCAATTGACTGATTTATATTCAATATATTCTCTGTTACCTAAGGATTGCTTTATAGCCACTCTTGATTAATACCATTTCAAAACTTAATTCATTCATTATCCATTACTAATTTTTTTTATTTGCATTTTTAATCTTTTATATACTTACAAAAAGCCAAACATACAAAAAACCAAACCAAACAGGTAAAAGACCAAAAATACAAATATCGACCAATTGTGAAAAACTAAAACCGGTTATTTCTTATTTGAGTAACAATATCGGTTTTAAACGAAAATACCCAGGCCATACCTTACTAATTTTCTTATATCAAGCTAATCCTCTTATATATCAACATCATCATCGCGCTTTCTGTATATTGACTCAAATTGGAATCCGTACCTTCTGGTTCTAACATCAAAGCTCTTTAACACCTGTCTCTCTTCCAGCCCCACACGATTCTTCATCATCCCCTTCTCGATCACTCCTTTACATTCTTCATCATCTCCTTGATTTACAAATTACAATTACCTCAGGGATCTTTATCTGTTCTTCAGGTTTGTTCATCTAATAGTAATTCTTCAACTTCAGTTGATTCTGTATGATAATTTTGATCGACTTGTGTTTTGCTGGGCGACTTCACTTGAATTCTTAGTTGGTTCTTCATTCCTGCTTAAAAAAATAGGTTAAAATCTATGTCAAATTGTGTTGTGGTTTTTTATTTCAACTAATTAGCTGTTTGATTGACTGGAATCTTTAAGGTAGATCAACTACTCCCTCCAATTTCCAGTTTTATTATCTATCTTATAATGATTATCATTCAAAATTAGTGTTCACATATGCAGAACATATCCGTTTGTAAAATATGTCTGAAGAGAATTCTTCCATGATGGAATCACCTAGAAAGCGTTCTGGTTTGCTAAGAGATCAAGTTCAATTGGTTAAAAAGAAAGATTCATCGCGTTATGAGATCGCGCCGATACAAGATCCTCTGTCATTTGAGAAGGGTTTCTTTGTAGTGATTAGGGCATGCCAGTTATTGGTTCAAAAGAATGAAGGGATTCTGTTAGTTGGTGTAGCAGGTCCATCTGGGGCTGGAAAAACTGTATTTACAGATAAAGTCGTTAATTTTATGCCCAGCATTGCTGTCATAACAATGGATAACTACAATGATGCAACTCGTATTGTTGATGGCAACTTTGATGGTAATTAGTCTTCTTTTATGCAATTAATTAATTCAAACAATTAGGTGACCGATTTCATTAGACAACATAGCTTTTTTATTGAATGGAAAGTATACATTCTGGGGCATTTGAGTGTAGGGTTGTTATTGAGCTGAGCCGAGTTGGGGTGAGCTCGTGCTCATAAATTTTTGAGCCAAGCCCGCTTGTTTTTTTTCGAGCTGAAAAGTTGACCTTGTGCTCGGCTCGTAAAAAAGTTCGAGCTACGAGCCGGCTCGTTAAGTTTTTTGTTTTAACTTGTTTTACACCTTAGTACAGGAAATATACAAAAAAATTTTACACATGATGCATACTTTGTAAGCTTGATTACTTTATTTTGTTACATATTCTGATTTATATATAAAAAACCAATTGTTTTGGTAATAAAATAGTGATTCCTATGAATTCTTATAATAAAAATTTAAAAATACAAATAAAAAAGTATATAAACAAGTAATTTTATATATATACATGTTATTATTTATATATTTATATCATATTTGGTTTAAAAATCGAGCCGAGCCACAAGTCGAGCTCGAGCCGAGCTGGGGTGGGTAGTGGGCTCGTGCTCATGCTCACAAATTATCGAGAGCCAGCTTTTTTAGAGCGAGTTTCAAGCGAGCTGCGTGCTTTTTGAACACCCCTATTTGAGTGTACGATTTATTCACCCGGAATTTAGTAAAATAGATTGTAGAAGATGGTGCTGTGTGTTCTGTTGTTTGAAGTAGTGAATATTAGATAATTAACAATTTCTGTTTGTCTAAGGAACCAATTGATAAATGACCCTGTAATACTTGGTGAATGTGGTTAAAAGTTCTTCATTTTGATTAATGTTAAAAGTTGGTAAATATAAAAATGAGTAAATTTACACTTTTCGTCCTTTATCTTTGTATCAAAATTCAGTTTTCGTCCCTTAACTAAGGAAATAATTAAAAAAAGTATCTTTTATATAACAAGCTAGTAACATCTTATATCCTTTTCTATAACTGAAGTTAAATTTTCTGTTAATTTTTATTTTAAAATGACTAGAATTTCCTTTCTGCTTTTTTTAAATAAAAAACCGTGCCCCCAAAATGTGTTTCGTCTCTTTCTTGAAGATTCATGTTGCAGAACAAAACTCCTTTAAGAATTTGAACCTTTGATATTAAAAACAAAAATTCTGAATAAAAAAAAGGATGCTAAATTGTTAGAACAAAAAGGAAGGCTAAATGTACTTGTGTTTATAGTCAGTTAGTCAACAAGTTTTTTAGAGGCATAATATATATGAGATTATGGATCTGTTTATCTTGATCGAACAATCCCTCTTTTGTTTTCCCAGACTCCATTTTGGTTTCTAAGATCTTTTTATTCTAAATCTAACATATTTTATATGAAGGGTAAATCAGTCCTTTTACTTTAAACTAACACAAATTTTAATTTTAGTGAGAAAGACATAACTTGTCACAAACCTCTTACTTAAAAAGATTATTTATGATATTTCTTTATTTTAAGGACGAAACATGAGATTTGATACACAGATAAAAGACGAAAAGTGTAATTTATTCTATAAAAAATTAATGACATTTTATTGTAGAAGATATGATACTTTAAATGCTTGATTACAGATCCAAGGCTGACAGATTATGACACGTTACTTGAGAACATCCATGGACTGAAGGAAGGGCGACCTGTTCAAGTTCCAATATATGATTTTAAGTCAAGTTCGAGAATTGGTTACAGGTTACTATTTACCAATAATCAATTACACACGCGCACGCGCACAAAGTCTTTTTAACCTAAAAGCCTAGAAACCATTGGTCGACATGTTTACAAGAGAGAGAGACGGATATTTGCGTCATACTTGTATGCAAAAATGTACCATGTAAAAGGGTATAAACACACCTAAATGCACAATGTAAATGGGTTGAAACACATGGTCTAAATGGGTATAAAAGCACTTTTTGTTGTAAGGTGCGATTAGATCTTTTGAATATATATGTATATAGGGACGGTTTTTGAGAGAACCACTTTTCATGCGAGAGCTAAAACACCCCACTTAAGTTAACTTTAAATATTTCCTATTTCTTCATACGTTATTATTTTTTTAAAGAGATTGCCCATTGAATCACAATTTTTTGTAGCTTTAATTAAGGTATTATGAAGCTATACCAAAAAACAAAAAAAATGGCATTGTAAGTTGTTCGATACTACCTATATTAAGTATAATGATAGTTACAGAAATTGCCAACGAATCAATCTTAACAATTAAATTAATTTGATCTGCCCTCTGTATATATATGTTCTATTTTCCTATTTGTTGTTTGAAATTTTGCTTAAAAGTGATTTACTTGCATGATATAACAGAACACTTGAAGTTCCTTCGTCTCGCATAGTGATCATTGAAGGGATTTATGCACTTAGTGAAAAAGTAAGAACACAATTAGATCTGCGTGTCTCTGTCACTGGTGGAGTGCATTTTGACCTAGTCAAGCGGGTTTTGAGAGATATTCAACGTGTTGGACAAGAACCCGAAGAAATCATTCATCAAATCTCTGAAACCGTATTATCAGTTTCCCTTGTTATTTGCATTTTTCAACGTTTTTCATAAGTAAATAAGTCATAAAAAAAAACATATTATTATTATTATTATTATTATTATTATTATTATTATTATTATTATTATTATTATTATTATTATTATTCTATACTAATCTGAATCTTTGAATAAGATGATATCAGTCATAAATTTCAACATAAGCGACTCGTTTCCATTTTGGCTAATTTTTTTTACCCGTTTTATATCGGCCTATTTATAAGTAAATGGGTCGAAATTATTACTGCTAGTATAATCATAAACATTTGTGTGGACACAGGTGTATCCTATGTACAAAGCTTTCATCGAGCCTGATCTACAAACTGCACATATAAAAATCATCAACAAGTTCAATCCATTCTCCGGATTCCAAAATCCCAGTTATATATTGAAGGTTAATTGCTCCTTCTTATCTTGTTGGAAATGAAATTTACAAGGGTCGCTTTATTTACCAACTTGTTTTTGTTTAAATGTAGTCTAAAAAGGCAGTGACCCCAGAGCAACTGAAGGGTGTTCTTTCTCAAGAATACGAAGAAAGAAGGGAAGAAACTTACGATATATATCTTCTTCCACCCGGTGAAGATCCCGAAGCTTGTCAATCATACCTTAGGATGCGTAACAGGGACGGAAAATACAATCTTATGTTTGAGGTATGCATCTTTGTTAGAGGTAACGGGTCAATATGTTGTTTGTCCGGATTGGGTCAGGTTGACCCAAGAAAAAGCATAAATTACTAATTTATTACATGTCCCTATCCCCCTAGAGGTGGAAGATTCGTTCAAATCAAGTTGTATATTTGGACCCATTTGCGATAAATCATCATCATCATCATCATCGTACTCAGTATATCCCACCTAAAGGTAGGGTCTGAGGAGGGTAAGATGAAGACAA
>WOUH02000028.1:1725278-1737265 GCA_009936405.2 Stevia rebaudiana | reverse complement strand
ATTCCTTGACTCTATTTATATTAGCCCCCACCGGTATTCCCAAGTACGTGAATGGAAATTCCCCGGTTCCACGGTGTAAGATTTTTGCCTTTTCACATATCTCTAGTTGATCGATATTAATTCCAAACAGGTGACTTTTCCCCATATTAACTTTTAGACTAGGTATGAGGTAAAAACACCTAACGATTCGAGCAAGGTTAAACAAGTTCGAATCCGTCCGTGCACCCATGACAATGACCTCATCGACGAACATGAGATGCGACAATAAAGGACCACCATTTGGGGTTTTTATTCCAATAAACAAGGTAGTGTTGACAACTTTATTTAGCATACAATTGAGTGCTTCCATAGCCAATATGAATAAGAAAGGAGAGAGAGGGTCCCCTCGCGAGAGCAGTTGAATTAGCCTGATGGCGACCCATTTATTAAAATCGATGCTCTTGAAGCTTTGAGGGATCCCCGGACCCAAACTCTCCATTTTTCATGAAAGTTCATTTGCTCTAAAACCATGTCAATAAAGTTCCACGCAATGGAGTCAAACGCCTTATCAAAGTCAAGTTTAAACACCATGTCTCTCAGCTTTGTTTTTTTCAGCCATGAGATTAGTTCATTAATGATAAGTGGCCCATCCAATATATTCTGGCCTTTCAGATAGGCCATTTGATGTTCTGAAAGAACTGTACCAATGACTCATTTCATTCTATTGGCTAGAACTTTTGAAATCACCTTTGGAATGCAACCGATAAGACTAATCGGTCGGAAGTCTTTGAAAGATTGAGGATCCGTTGTTTTGGGGATAAGATGAATGAAGGACAATGAGCATCTTGGGCTGATCTCCCCTTCAGCATAAATCAATTTTAAATATATCCCAAAAGTGTTTGAAAAAGAAAAGGTTGAAGCCATCTGGCCCCAAGGCTTTATCCCCTCCGATCTCCCACACTGCCTGCTTGATTTCCTCCATGATGAATGGTGCTGAGATTTGTGACGCTTGGTCCGAAGAGAATTTTCAGATCTGATGGAAAAGGGTCGTCGGTCGGTCTGGACTTCATTGGTTCTTCAAACTTTTGTTTTATTAAAATAAAATATATTAAAACCCACTTTCCTAATTACAATAACGTGGCGGGTAAACGGGCAACAAGCTGCGTCGCAACCCCCTTTTGAATTGCAAAACCGATGATTGATTTTTTATTCTATGCGGAATGCCACACCATTCACCGTTAATAACCATGGCGTTGACCATGTTGGCTCCGATGCGGGATTTGATGAAACCATGGAAGAATGATGAGTTTTCATCCCCATCTACCGCCCACCGAACCCTGGATTTCTATTTAAGATCTGAAAGATTTTCCTTTTCTTTCTTTGGAGCTTTGACTTACGATTCATCCACACTTGTTACTATTCTAAGATCATCCCCAATTCAACAATGTTTTGAATTTGGAGCATTCCATGGATATGTAATTTAACTCCATATCCTCCACATCTTTCTTTGTAGCTTTCCAATTTTTATTTTACCTTTGATTTTTCTTAGCTTCTCAAATGAATACTAAAGATGTAAAGTGTAAAAAGTTGTCAATATCTCTTATTTATTGATATGCATTGTCTATATACTTTTTTTTACTTTTATCCTGCTCATATGAATTAAAACTGAAACAAAAAGTATTATGTTTTATCGGTGGACTATACTGTATAAATTGGTAGTCATCGTCATTATCATCTTTCTTCTTGAAATCTCTTTCCGTATAAAGTCACAAGCTCAAAATCAGGCTTGACGGTAAAACTTCACTTTATTTTTCTCTTCACTTGCACTGCTTAACGGGATACAGGTTGAGAGGGTAAACAGTCAACACACCGTAGTGTAGAGCATATAGATCCACTCCTAACGCCCGTTAATGGCTTGCGGAAGAAAAGTTTGACAGCCCATGAAAGAAGTTTGTAATGGTGTGTATGACGCCATTAGGCTGAGCCTCTCTCCACTATGGTAGTCTAAGAGCATTCACATTAGAATCTCGTTCTTTATCTTTATAATTAATAAAAAATCACTAACTTTTCTCTCTCCTATTCAATTAAATAATAGTATTGTTTACCTTTATCACTACTTTTTCCCTTTCATATTCAATTAAATAATAGTTTTATGCCTTTATCATTACTTTTTTCTATCTCTTTACTTTAATGAACAGTGTTTCTCTATGTTTACTAGTTTCATCAGTTTCTCTATATGTTTCTACTCACATCCACTTTAAACCAATCCTTATAATATAAAGAACCCACTCACAAAATTTTTAAAGACTCTGGTGAGAATGCTCTAAAAACCTTTTGGTAGATCTTTATTTAATTAACTAAGGATATTAAGACGAACACAATTCAATGTTTATTTCATCGCTACTAGTTGTATTCATAAGAAATTAGCAATGTGCTATTTGATTTTATGCTTCAATTTCTACTTTCATCCCCATAAGCAAGGCCGAGCCTGATAACCTAAAAACATTATGGGGCCTCGGGCGAGAAAAAAATATGGGCCCCTTAAAAACGACTCAATAATTTAATACCAAAGACGCTAATAATTATTATAAAAACATACAAAACCAATGTATTGTAGCAAAAATGATAGAATTTAAATCCTTAAGCGAATCGTGAGACTATCCTAGTATTTTGTGATGTGTCATACAATATAATTTAATAAGTAATCAGGGCCCATTAAAGTTACTTAATAAGTATTTTGTGATGTGTCATACAATATAACTAAATTAGGAGTACTGATTAGTGAGTTTATTGACTTATTTTAAAATTTGTAATTGAGTTTATGTTTTAAAGAGTACATACTAAATATAATAGACCTTTATATAATTTTTTACATATAAAATATATATATATAACTTCTTAAAAATTATGGGTCTCCTAGGCCCCGGCCCTGCCCACAAGTTGGTTATCACATATTAATATTTCAAAATAATATATTGTTTGTGTGTCTATATACGTTCACAAAATTAAAGAAACCACAAAAACGACGCAAACAAACTTACGCACTTACTGAACGAGCACGAACAACATATTTTGTTCAATAATGTATCGTCAACCGTTCATTTGTCCGATAGTCCTAAACAATACAACTTGAGTAAGTTATTCTTCATTTTGTTACAACTCGAGAGGTAGCTATAAAGTTGAGTCAAGGTGAGAATGAGCTCACTTTGCATGTGTTTGTGGCGCCTAAGCAGGGGCGCTCCTACTCACAAGCCAAGGGGGCGGCTCACCTTCCTTGAATTTTTGTTTAATTGTATATATATGTTAAAACCTCGACCACTCCTATAAAATTTTGAAATCGTCCTAAACCATTTTTAATATATAAACGTTAGTAATAAAATCCAAGTTGAAAAATGCCAACTAACACTATTATTAATTTTAATAAGTTAAACAAGCTCACTACTCACTCATTATGCCTTTGTTTATGAAATGTAGATTGATTATATCTTTTAACATGACCCTACTCGATTAAACCCAAAGCTGACCCGAAACAAACATAAAAAAAACTATTATATAACGATACTCAAATAGCCCTAAAAAAATTTCAGTCCCACATGAACAAATTTCTTGTCCATCATGCACCTAAGACACACCTCGCCTTATACGCTTTTGGCTATTAATCCACACACACTTCAAATCAGTGTAGCCCGTTGATTTTACGAGTCAAAAAACAAGGTCAATAAAGTCATGATAAACTATAAAGTCGCCATTTCAAAAAAGCGAAAAATCATGATAAAGTTAAACATGATGAGTTAATGGACCAACTAATTACTTTCATAGACACACACCCGGCTATGATGACACAATTACTACTACATAATCAACTTTATCAAAACAAACAAAACATAAACATATAAAACCCAAAAAACAGCTTCAACTTCAATGATGAAATCCAGTACAATGAAGAGGGAAATAAAACAACCATAAGTCTACATAACTAACTCAACAGGATACTTATCAATACAATCAGCCCAAGGACTATGATCAGATGGTTTTACAGTCCTCATGGCTTTCCAAACAGCACTATTGCACTTAAAACCACTCCCAAATGCAATCTGCCAAACCCTATGACCCTTTCTTACCCTCCCTTTACCTTCAATATACGCCAATTCATACCAAATTGAACTCGAAGACGTGTTCCCGAATCTATGAAGTGTCATTCGCGATGCCTCAACGTGTGTTGGCGACAGCTGCAAGTTCTTCTCAAGCTCATCAATTACAGCTCTGCCACCCGCATGTATGCAAAAGTGTTCAAATGCTAGTTTGAAGTCGGGTATGTAAGGCTTTATGTCATTTTTGAAGAATTTCTTTGCGATTAAAGTGCAGAAGAACAAAAGCTGTTCACTGATAGGAAGAACAATTGGACCCAAAGTTGTGATGTTGGTTTTTAAAGCTCCACCTGCAATCGCCATTAGATCTTTTGATAAAGAAACCCCGGTTTTTCCATTATCATCTTGTTCTTGATACACACATCTGAATGCTTTTTCATCCGACCCGCGATGGGTTCTAACCACGTGAACTAGTTTGTACTTGGCCCGTGACCTATCAACCGATTTGTTAGATAGTAAAACCGCAGAGCACCCAACTCTAAACAAACAGTTGGGGATCAACATAGACTTCTTATTCCCAAAATACCAATTTTGAGTGATGTTTTCGGTACTTACAACAACCGCGTATGTGTTTCTATGAACTTGCAGCATATCTTTAGCAAGATCTACTGCAATCACACCTGCACTACAACCCATTCCCCCCAAATTGAAGCTTTTGATATTACCTCTCAGTTTATACTTATTAACGATCATGGAAGACAATGATGGTGTTGGGTTGAATAAGCTACAATTCACCACCAGAATCCCAACATCTTTGGGTTTGATTTTAGTGGTTGAAAACAGATTATCCAACGCACCATACATCACCTGCTCAGCTTCTTCCCTAGCAGCTGCCATGGATGGTCTCGGGGGTATAGAATGCATAGCTTCAGGGACATAGGTTTCCTCACCGAGTCCAGATCTTTCCAGAATCTTCCTCTGAAACTCCAGAGACGATTCATCAAAATCACCTGTTAATCTCGAATGTTTCATGAATCGTTCGTACGGAGCTTTTAGGTGATCCGGAGGACGATAACAGGCGTAATCGATGAGGTAAACAGGTTTGGGTCGGGTCATGATGTAAACAGTAGATCCGAATACTAACACAGCAGAACATATGATTACACTAACGAGATTGTATTGTAGATGAATCCATAATTGACGGATGTCGTTAGGGTTCATCTGAGATGCTTCGATTAAGATGACGATCATAACAGGAATCAAACATAAGGTCAATAAGTGAGAGATGAGATAATGGTAACCTAGTTTGACGTACTTGAGATTGACGCTTTGGAGGAAATCAGGGAGCCGGCGACTGGAGTGACGTTGATTGATCTGAACACCGACGGCACCGTTAGGGTTCAGATCCGCGGTGCTGAGTTTTCCGGCCATCGGCGGGTGAATTCTGAGGTGCAAATTGTTAAAAATTGGAGAATTTGTATGAAGATTGGGATATTTGTATACAGATTGGGAAATTTTTCACATTAGGGATGAGGATCTGAGTGAAGTTTGAATGAATTGAGGAGAAACTGGTCGAATAACGAAAATGAGTGGAAATGAAGGTGTGATTGGGAGTGGGTACGTAAGTATTCGAGAGCATAATCTATTAAAAAGTAAGGTAATGGCCCACTTTCCATATTCATTCCAAAAGTTTTTGGCAATTTAGTTATAGAAAATCATGAAATCAAGCATTGTTTGGATGTTATGATCACATGATCATGTTATAATCATTTTTATAAATAGGTATGGCTTACAGGACTATGTATCAACTTTTTTCCACATATAATAAGAAACTTAAAATAGAATTACATAAATTTTTATGTGAAAAACATAATGTATAATTATATTTATGGTTCCATGTATCTATTATGTACTGAACTTCATATCAAAGTTGATGTATGTTGTTAGTTTAGAATTCTTATTATACCCCCCAACATCTTTTATTTAGTCTCCTTACTTTTTATTCAAAGTCATTAATTAAGTATTAAATGGATTTATGGATTCCATCAGGTTCCCGCGCATCTGGGGGTGTGGTCTCTCATGGCGGTCTGAGTAGTCGATCTTGGTGCTTAAACGCCCTGAAATCGGTGATGTGCACGTGAGAGACCCAACGCTGTTCAAAAAAAAAGTATTAAATGGATTTAGATGGGTTCTTCATTTATTTGTTGTGAATGTAAGGTTTAAATTTTTTTAACGGAAAACACACACATCAATCCTTCTACTTCTAATTTACATCAAATTTACCTTGTCTATTGTCAAGGATTGAACTCATGACCTTCTTTCTAAGAGACACAAGCCTCTACCACTAGTCTTACATTGACATGTAAGCTTTACTTACATTTTCTCTTTTCAATGATTCATATTTAAACATTTGTTGTAGCTAACGTAGGGTGTGACAAATACATAACATTGTTTTTTAGTATCGCCTCAAACATCCTTATGATATATTCCATATTAGGCTTTTAAAATTTCAATTATCAAAGTGTTGTTTTGACCTTGATTTGGAGATTATTGATGTGTTGCAAAGCACACGTATTTTCTCATGTATTTTGTAGTATTTTCTTTTTGTATAATGTAGTGTTTTTATTAGATTTTGTCACTTATTTGTTATTATGTCTTGTTACAGGTCTTGGTATGCGACTTCAGCTTAAACGAATTAAAACTATCAAGAACGCACTTGAGAAACAAGATCAAATATGAAAAACTGAAAAATATGGAAATAATCTTGTCGACGTAAGCAAGAACTTTTGCACATTTCTCTCGCGTATTGCGAGCGGTCTGTTGGCAGGCAAAGACCCTTGATAAATAGAACTTTCAGGTTTCTCTATCAATGATCGAAACTTTGAGAATTGGGAACAATGTTTGGAGGATTTTGGAGCCTTGGATCATTCTCTAAGCTTAGGGTTGAAGATCGGATGCTATAGTCGGTTAGAAATCGTTTGTTGAACATCCTTTTCTTGTTTTCTTTCTTCTACATCATTAATCTACTATTGAATCTTCTTTTGTTTCTGTTTTGAGGGTGGATTGTGAATAGTTTCTTTGTTAGTTACTTGGTCAACGATGATTGCATGATTTTATACCATAAATCGGCTTTAAACTATATAATTGATAGAGCATTTTTTCGTAAAGAGCTGCTCTATTTTTTAATCTAATACATATGTGTGTGTAGGTTAGCTACTTTTTGCCTCACGTGTGATTTTGGTTGATCAGATTTGTTTTAGTCAATGTGATTGCATGTGATGCACTTACACTTTGTTTGTGAATGTCTTGTGGTTGTTAGTGTTGATTTTCATGTGATGTTATCCTTAAGATCGAGAGGAGATTGGATATCTGCTTACTTAGGTCTACATTGTTGGGTATATGTGAGACCGTAAATAGAAACAAAACCCTAGGCATCTTATAAATGCGAGTTAGATGTAACACCAATGGCAACCTCCCACATCGTGAATCATGGGGCAATACCTCATCGATGATGATGATTCCCTAATAGGGGGTGATTGCAACATCTATGACAACCTCACACATCGTCCGTGGACAACATAGTTTCTTGGTTCATAAGTAACGCCTTGCCTTCTAACGCTTTTTGGGCTTAGTTGGTCGTGGAGCATAAAAAACTTCACAATTAAGCGTGCTCAGGTACGAGTAGTACCAAGATGGGTGACCCCCTCGGAGGTTTTTACCTGGGCTACGAAAACAAATATGTGAGCTCATGGCGGGGCAAAGCGGACAATATTGGTGATTACGAGGGATTAAGGTGTTACAAATTGGGTCAAAACTGAAACTTGATCCTTTTGTTAACACTTGAGAACTAGAATTAAACATCCAGAAAAATGCCAGGGATCGTTTATGTACATAACCCAAGGTTGACGGATCCCTTCTTCTTCACCCATAAATCGACCGACACCGCTGTAAATGGGTCGAGACCTTCTGGATCACCTTGTTGGAATTAAACAGTGGGCAAATGATCGGTCGTCATAAGGAACATCATAGTGGTCTTAATTTTGAAGATTTAAGTCTCTAACGATCGGAATAACCCCATTTCCAGTCGTGATGGGAAACCCATGAACGATTCTTAATCGTGCATTAACACACGAAACATCATATAAAGCCGGTCTCCTTTAACTCAAGGTTCTTTTCGAAGTTAAACATAACACAAACAAGCAAGATCGAGCACCCAGCCTGACTCAGATCAAGGATGTGACTGATGCCCTTGTTCGAACTCAACCTGTTCAGTTTGTGAACAAATCTCAATTTAAACATACCCTTGAACTCGTCTTGAACCAATGATAAAAAGCCCTAACATAAATTGGATTAACAACAATTGGGCAATATAGTTAAGATCAGATCTAGAGTTCTTAGGAATTGAGGACTAATCGGAACAACATTATAAAAGAATTGAAAAGCAAAAACCTAATTGCAGTTCCCACTTGGCTTGGTGGTAAAACATGAGCCTCGTATAGCAAGGGTCGTGGGTTTGAGCCCTGACCTCTGCTTGGTGTTCCGTTTTTTTTTTTACTTTTGAATATGTTGTTTTTGCAATTTGTTTAAATTTTTTAAAATCATCTACTAATCCAAAAATTACAAGAAAAATATGAAAATTCACTTTAGATAAAAGGTGATTCCCCATAATTATAAAACTTATTTTTAGAGAGTTTTTTTAATTTTCTTAAAAAGCTTTATTTTATTTTATTAAATAGTTGATAAATACTTAAATATTTATAAAACTCAAATGTGAACACACTTTAACAATATTATGCTTTTCTAGACTTGTTATCCTTGTGGTGTATTTTGAGACGTGTCGAATATATATTTGTTCTTATTCATATAAAATCCTATGTAAATACGTATATAGGTATTCATAATCTCTATAAATATTAGACATTACTAGATTAATATAATTACCGTTACACATCGTGTTTATAGTTTATTAGAATACTAACATTCAATATATTTAGCCTTGTAGAGTTTTATTACGAAAACTAAATATATACTAAGTTACGATACGTTAAAACTTTTCAAATCGCAAATTATTTGTTTAAATCGTAAACTTGATTTATGAGAAACAATTTCGACTTTAGTAACATTACTGCTAAAACATTTTCATGTATTGTGTTAATCACGTTTGAACAATCGTGAGGGACACGACACGACACGAAACAACACAACTTTATTACTATTTTAAGTATTGTTAATATGTTTAATTATTTAGCAAAACCATGATTCTATATGTTATTATTACTATTATTATTATTAGTACACTTTAAAATATTTTAACATAAATACAATACAAATCCCTGGGACCAAAGAACCGAGAACCTAAATCAAATCAAATGAACTAGAATTAAACGTAATTACATTACTTGTAACTTAAGCCATCTTTGAATTGGTTTAACTATTAAGGTTATGTCTTCATGGCGTTCGCACTTATACTTGGATACGTGTTTTTTCGCTAAGGTGAGTTTACATAGCACATTTTAATACTTTTATACTTTTTAGGTGAAACATGTAAATAAACTTGTACTTTTTATTCTTGTCTTGTGCTCCGTCTGCCCAGCAGATTGGGCCGACATCATTACCCATTCCGGTTACTGGTGAGCCGGTGGAGCATACGATTCCATTACTGATTGCCAAGATGGAGAGACAGGAGAGGGGGTTAGAGAGGCAGGAGAGGGGGTTGGTTCGGGTTAGAGATCAGATGGATAGTGCCTCCAGGGGTCAGAGGACGGTGAGACAGAGGGTTCAGGCTCTGGAGGAGGGCCAGATAGGGTCGGATGGTGCGCATGTAGAGCTATTTGGTTACATTAGCTCTCATCAGGAGATGCTAGATACTTTGATGACCCGAGTTACCATGGCTGAGCATCAGGTCTTACTATTTCAGTAGCAGATGACCGAGTTGACCCAGCAGCTTCAGGCTACAGTCGCTGTGGCAACTTTTCTCATGTTCTTATTAGCAGCTGCTACTCAGACCGGAATGTTTCCGTGTATGATGTGATTTAGGTTATCTGTATCTGACGTTTGATCTCCCACGGGTGGGATAGACCCGTTAGCTTTAGTAGGAAGATCTGTACTTTTGACTGTATATATATGTAACAGATTTCTAGATTATGTATATATGATGGTTTCTTTCCCTATTTATTGTGTCTCAATTATTCTTATCTTTGTTATGTCTTGTTTGTATGATTCAACTCCTTACGTTTTTCTTTGTGTTATAAAGAAATGGAACACACAGGCGATAATGAACTTCTGAATAGAAGCCAAGTAGCACAGTTAATAGCAGATGCTATAACTCAGCATGATGCGGCACGCATTATTCCGGAACCAATCCATCCAAAACAGAACTGTTCCTATAAATCATTCCTTAGTTGTCAGCCAAATAAATTCAATGGTACTGAGGGGGCAATAGGACTACTCCAATGGATAGAGAAAATGGAACAGGTCCAGAGAATCAGCAATTGCGCTGAAAATAACAAGACAAAGTTTGCCACCTGTACACTTGGGGGTCAAGCCCTAACATGGTGGAATACGTTGGTTCAAAACCTCGGAATCGATACTGCTTATAGTATCTCATGGGACAACCTTAAAAGGAGGATGACTGATAAGTATTGTCCCAGAAATGAAATCCAGAAACTTGAGAATGAGTTTTGGAACCACAAAATGATAGGTGATGATATTGCCACCTATAACGAGAAATTTCATAATTACTGCTTACTATGCCCCCATATGGTTACCCCGGAATACAAACGCCTTGAGATGTACATCAAGGGTTTACCAGAACAGATCCAGGGCATGGTAACATCGGTCAGGGCAGCAACAATCTCAGAGATGATCGAGGTAGCCAACACATTGAGAGACCAAGCGGTCACTCAAGGCAAATTCAAGTCATCTCATTCAGAATCATCCAGTTCAAACAAACGGAAGTGGGATAACTTCCAAAATCATCCAACTCCAATTCCTTTAGCATCAGTACCAGCAACTCCAACTCCATCCAACAACAACAACAACAGAAACAGAAAGGGTATATACACTGGGAATTTGCCCAAGTGTAATAAATGCAACTACCACCACAACGGTCCTTGCGAGGAGGTTCGTTGTAGAAAATGTCAGCAGGTCGGGCACAATGCGACCAATTGCCCATCAAATTCATCAAACTCTTCCACCGCTCCCAAGAACAACGCGGTTCAGGTCAATACTGGAAACAACAAAGCCTGTTATGAATGCGGCGCTGTAGGTCATTTCAAGCGCAACTGCCCGAAGCTCAACGCTGCTAGAAATCCAGCTCAAGGCAGGGCATTCATGATTCAAGCAAATGAAGCAAGGAACGACCCAGATCATGTAACGGGTACGTTTCTTATCAACAATCAATTCGCTTCTATTTTGTTTGACACCGGAGCTGATAAGAGTTTCGTGTCTACTGAATTTAGCTCGTTGCTTAATGTTAAACCTGTTCCGTTAACATATCTATATACAATTGAACTGGCAAATGGGAAGCTAATACAGACTGATCAAGTATGTCTAAACTGTAACCTAATCCTTAATGATCATACTTTCCAAATTGATTTACTTCCCGTCACACTCGGAAGCTTTGACATTATCATTGGCATGGATTGGCTATCCAAATATCAAGCGGAAATCGTATGTCATGAGAAGGTCATCCGTATTCCACTTCCGAGCGGAGAAATTCTAACTGTTCAAGGGGAACGAGCTAACGCCAAATTCGAACTTATTTCATGCATGAAAGCTCAGAAATACCTGCGAAAGGGGTATCATGCAATTCTCGCCCATGTCACTGAAAAGCAGTCCGAAGAGAGAAAGCTCGAGGACGTTCCAACAGTGCGAGAATACCCTGAGGTATTTCCAAAGGAACTGCCAGGTCTTCCACCT
>WOUH02000028.1:1705070-1725178 GCA_009936405.2 Stevia rebaudiana | reverse complement strand
CATTTCCACCATTTTACTCACCCACTTTACTCTTTCTCTCTCCTGCGTGACAGTCAATACAGCCCCCCATACAGCCCGACGCACCGGGCAGTCTTAGTGACACATCTATGCACAAACAGGATAGTTTGCCGCGTGTGTTCGACTGCTAAAAAATTAGCCCTAAAAACACTCTCCGTTCATCTATCTCCAACTTTTCCTGCTCACAAATCCAGCCATGGAGCCACCTGGATCTCCGTTCAGGGTAAATATTTTCTCTTTTTCAATGTTTTCCCGCCATTGAATAATTCAACACGTTTACGGATTTCCAGAAAAAAATATGCATCCCGATTCCTGATACTTCCATTACATTGCTCCAATTTTATGGCTAATTTTTGTTCGTTTCGGAACTAAATTGTTTGCTAAAGCATCATAATATTACCGTTGATCAACGAACATAGTTGATTTAGATATAGCTGTTTAAATTAGATTTGAATTTAAGAAAAGCGTAATCAGTAATCGTTTAGATCTTCCCGACTATTTCCTACAAATGCAAAACATGTGATCATGGAATCTAAAACGGAAAAGTAATGTTTTGAGTTTTGAATTTGATATGTGATAATGATATTATGCAGATAATATTGGGATCGTCTTCCATAGCTCGTCGAAATATATTAGCTGCAATGGGATATGAGTTCACACTCATGGTATTATCAGTCTTTAGTTATATATCATATGTTTATAATATATATTCTATTCCAGTATGTGTACACTTTTGTGCATATAGAAAGTCTATATCATTTTAACGTTTTTATACTGTTTAGTCTGCAGATATAGATGAGAAAGCTATCCGAACTGAAAAACCAGAAGATTTGGTGATGGCTCTTGCAAAAGCAAAGGTAGCTTCTTACTTTCACAGTTTCACATCAATCAAATCATTTTCTTTGTATGTTGTCTACATATAGATCTACAGTTTGTGTTTTGAAACCAATTATGTTATCTTGTATATGTATATACTTTGAATCAGATCAGATAATCAGTTGCAATAGAATATGTGGTAGGATATAGTGTTTGGTTGTTACACTGCTGCTTGAAGCTGTAATGATTACATATTTATATGTTTAATTGTTTGGAAAATTGTATGGAAAATTGTTTGAGAAATTAATTGATGAAATGATAAGAATGACATGTTTTTTAAGAAAGATGAATGCAGGCTGTTGTGTAAAACAAAAGTAAAAGTCTCTTCAATTAGGTGTAAACAACCACCTTTCTAAATTCCAATATTAGATCGATTATTATTATCTTTAAATAATCAGATTAAACAAAAGCAGAATCTTTGTATCAATTCTAAAATGCAATCCAAACACCCTTCTATTAACATATACGTATTTGATTTCATTATCTATCATTATCAGTTTTCGTGTATGTACTTATATCATGTTTGTTATGCATTGTTTCAGGCTGATGCGATAGTGTCGAAGCTTCAAACTAGTAATGATAAAGAAAATGATGCGAAACCAAGTATCGTAATAACATCTGATACAGTATGCACATCTAATATCTTTTTCAGATTTGTTTTTCAGTTAGAAATATTATGACGCATTATTGTTAACTGTATTACCAACTAATAGAATAAATATTTTCATGCAAGTTCTGTATTAGTTAGTTGATTTTACACCAGACTTAATTAGTAATGCCAATTTTAATCAAATGCATAAACTTGTAATAAATTTGTTTTAAATTTCACTTTTTTTTCAGTTTGTTTTAATTGATAGTTGTTATTAGGCAAACAGTAACCCAAAGCTTCATATTGGTGAAGACAAAGATGCTGAGTCAACACTACTAATTACTTGTGATCAAGTATTAATCAATTCCTTCACTTATGCTAAAAATAAAATTACATATTTAACTCAGTTTGTTTCTCCTCTGATGTTTAAATGTATTCATGTATCCAATTTTATTGTTTTTGGCTATGTTGTTTAACTAATTATAATTTATAGGTTGTTGTTTATGAAGGCGTGATTAGGGAAAAACCCTCTGGTGAAGAAGAAGCACGCCAATTTATTAAAAGTTCGTTTATTTTTTACTATTGACATATTTTGATTCTGTGATCTGCTCGATTTGATTTTGGTGATCTCATAAGCAAACATTTAACAGGTTATTCTGGTAAACATGCATCTACAATTAGCTCTGTTTTTGTTACAAACCTCAAGACTGGTTTCACAAAAGGCGATTGGGACAAAGTGGAGGTATTATTTCTCTAAGTTAATGTATCTTTTTAGAGTTATATTCATTTAAGAAAAAAATATTCTTTCAAATATAATTACAATGTTTTTATTATTTAAAAATAATTTTGAATTTTCTAATAAAATGATTTAGGTGATCCTATGTAGTAAAATACATTTTGGCTGATTTTCGACCCATTTATATACATCTTGGCTGATTTTCAACCTATTTTCATGTGTTTTCTTTATCTTACTTTTTTTATTTTACCAGTTTGACCCATTATAAATAAAACTTAACTCGACCGCACTTTTATCTTAGTCATATATAAAAACAATGATCCTCTGTCTTGATGATTTCAGATCCATTTCCATGAGATACCAGACGATGTTATTGATAAGCTGGTAATTAAAAGTATTGTAATCACAATTTAAATATGTGTTTTAAACAATTAAATGACACCTACATGTGTGTGTGTTTATGATTTTGCTACAGATTGATGAGGGGCTCGTGCTTAGGGTTGCGGGAGCACTTATAATCGAACACCCGTTAATCGTTCCATGCGTCAAAGATGTGGTTTGTCCTTTTCTTTCTCACACACAAACACCAATTTGTATTCGGTTAACGGGTCAAAACACGATGAGTTGACCCGTTAACATTTCTTGACCATGTTGTAACATCGCTATAGATGATTAACATTTACAGTACGTGTGCCTTTAATCCATTTTGTTGCCTTTTATGTTTATCTAAGTTATATATATTTCCATGATCAAGCATTTGTTAGAGAAACATATAAAGTTTTTTTTAAATTGAAATAGAAGATAAATTGACAACAAACTGATAATTTTTATAAATGCAGAAAGGGACAACTGATAGTGTAATGGGGCTTCCAAAAGCTTTAACTGAGAAGTTACTCAAGGAGGTTGCAATGGAGGATCATATTTCTTGATTTTGACATTCGACATTTGTTTACAATTTAAGTACAAGTTGGACTGATGTCTAGTTAAAATAAATCAATTAAAAATTTATGTTGTTTGTTAGATGCATGTTTACAAAATCAAAAGACGTTTGATGGAAGTGTGGTTGTTGGTCTGACTAGTTAAGCTAACTGGGTTCTTGAATTATAAAATGTATCGTCTCTAATGAGTCGAATAGTGTCGGGTCAACGTTTCTACCAAGATAACAAATATTGTATCAATGATTTATGAGCTCCAAACAATGGAAAAACTCGTAAGTTACTTTCTAAGAAAATATTCTAAGGTCCTTTATAAGAAATTTTAACTAATGTGTTATTTTCTTTTTGTATCAATGATTTATGAGCTCCAATGCCAAAAAAAGGTGGGTGCCAAAGGACCGAGAGTTACGGGTTAAGTAGATAAATCCAATGAGCTAATGGACTAAGTACTTAAATGCTAGATGTTAAAATTTTAATTTGTTAATGGGCCTAAGATTAAGAAGGCCACCTAGCAAAAAGGCTCAACCCACTCTTTGTTCCAATTTGTGAAACACGCAAAGGCAAACATAATAAGAGACAGTTTAGAACAAACCGAGGCTTATCGGAGCTACACCAACAATCATACGTAACCGATTGAAGAACATTAGGGTTCCAAGAATCTACGATCTAAAAACAAACAAACAGAAAATACGGATCGTATGTCATACCTATCTTCGGTCTAAACACCAACAATCTGAAATCAATCCTAGTAGATGCGATTCGAAGATAAGAACACGGGAAAGCGTGAGCCGAGTGGATCGTAGTGGTAAGAAGGGGATTATGGTTTGAGGAAGATAGCTAGTGAGTGGGATATGGAAAACTAACGAAAACCCTATTGAATCCCGTGCTTTTTTTTCCAAGTTTAATCTCCCGGTTTGGGTTTGTTTAAAACTCATTTTGGAATAATGATTATCAAAAGAGTTTGAGGTTTATTGTAAGGTTGTCATGTGTACAAACCCAATGCAAAGCCTGTATGAATACGCAGATAAACCGAAAGATTGTCAAGTGTTAAAATTCTTTTTGTCTTCTCAAGAGTATAAGATATCTCATGATTCATGATTCTTGGATACATTTGCTTTCTATGATTATTGGACATCATGACCAAGATATATCAATAAAAAACATCATGTATCATGTATGCCGGCTTCAACCTATTTTTTGTTTAATTATTTTTTTATTTTTTATTTTACTTTATTAAAACTTTAATTCATCTTTCTAATAAATAGAATATATTTTATGGAATCATATTTACTATAACATTTTAACGGATATGGACTTTTGTTTGTTATCGTTGTCTGGCCACTGGTGCAAATCGAGCGGCGTGTCTAATTCCAAACTACAAAATCACCATCGCTGCCATTTCAAAAGCAGCTTCAATCGATTCATCAAATTCTTAGTGAACTCTGTTAATGGCAGCTACTTTAGGAACCTTCTTCAAACCTACTCCTTTCTACAAACCCAAATTCGAATACGCCACCAAACGACGCAATTCTACCATTTTTGCCAGAACGTCATTAAACCTTACTGAAGAGGCGGCTTCATCTTCATCTTCTTCAATTACACAAGCCAATTCGTTTTCAGGTCTGACAAATTATCAATTTTGCATGTTTGTTTTCAGTTTTGGGGCGATCAATCTGTTCATACGATTGTATCGTCTCCTAATTGTATTTACATAATTGTTTTAATGCCATTACAATTCATTCATACAATTTCCCAGGTTCTCTTTCAGTTTAAGATTGTTAGTCAACAATTCTTGCAAAATTACTTCAAATTAAGCTTTGAGAACCCACCAGTTTTAACTTTCAAAACCTGCTTCTACATGAGTAACTCTTTAAAAGCTATTGGCGGAAATCAATCACCTGAACCCTAAAATTTAAACCTAAACATGTGCTTAAAACTACAAATTAAACATTTTATAAACTAAAATTACAATACACAATGGGAATAAAGAGTACTTGGTTACAATTATATTTAACAAAATACAAGAACAAAAGAATATAAAAAAAAGGATAATTGAAGATTCATGTTCAATACGAGTCACTTAAATCAAGTATCACATGTAATCTGCAGTTGTTGCAAAGTCGTTGCAAAAATGTTTTCCATTGTCGCATTAACGGATAGTTTAAATTCATGATCTCAGTTTTTTTATTCTTCAACAGAAGAAAAGAAGAAGTAAAGATTTTGGGAATATAGTTGTATTTTAAACTCATTCTGTTATATCAATTAAAGGTTACAATCAATAAAGGACTATAACAATTTCATGTTGTTTCTAGCATTGTAAACTTGATTCCAACTTAATTACAAAGAACAAAGGGCAAAATAGTCATTTAATGCAATGGAAAGATAACATGCAGGAAAAGCAGAAGCAGATGTTGTTGTTATAGGAAGTGGTCTTGGTGGACTATGTTGTGGTGGACTTTTAGCAAGATATGGAAAAGATGTTATTGTTTTTGAAAGTCATGATTTACCGGGCGGTGCGGCCCACTCGTTTGAAATAAAAGATTACAAATTCGATTCGGGTCCATCGTTGTTTTCAGGATTTCAATCGAGAGGCCTTCAGGCGAATCCTCTTGCACAAGTAATTATTTTGTCTTTCATGCTCTTTGTTCAAAGATACTATTACTTACCTAAAATGTTATATTCTTTAGAGTGAATTACCTGATGGTCCCTGTGGTTTGCTAAAATTTCTCTTATGATCCCAAACTTTCGACATTTTTTAACGCATTTGGTCGTTAGGTTAAGGTTCAAGTTTAGTACCGAATGTGTTATAACTGGCATGGGTCGTAATGATCAAATGTGCTATAAAGTGTCAAATGTTTAGGATCATAAGAGTAATTTTTTAAACCCAGGGTCCAAAAGTGAAACTTTAGCAAAAAACAGAGACCATCCGGTTAGGAGCCTGTTTGTTTACCTCTAAACAGACTCTTAATGGTTCAGACCTCTTACTGGTTCAACACTTAATGGTTCAGACTGTTTGTTTCGCGAGCAGATGTCTAAATGATTCAAACATTTGCCTCAGAATGGTTAAGCATTATATTGTGTCTGAATGGTTAAGACCTTTTATCTGAATTGGTCAAACACTTTCCTCTGAACGGTTAAGCATTATATTGCCTTTTAATGGTTCAGATTTCTTACTGAACAACACTTATCCATTCAGAAGTTGCCAAACAGCCCCTAATTTACTTTATTCTTAACTGTAAAATTCGCACCGATCTAAACGATTGGTAGGAAGCCATGTATTAAAAAAAATTCTAATTTCTTTTTCTATGGTAAATATATTTAGTTAATTATTTAATTGTGATTAACAGGTTTTGGATGCACTTGGTGAGTCAATTCCATGTGCCAAATATGACTCGTGGATGGTTTATGTACCCGAAGGCGAATTTCTATCACGCATTGGTCCAACTGAATTTTTCAAGGTAGTTTCAATACTCAAAGATGTTTGTAAGAAAAAAAAATGTGAACTCATGATTAATATCATATAATTTCTAATTTTTCTAGTTGTGTACGACTTTTTTTAATTTTTATTTTAAAAACACGTCAGGACTTAGAGACGTATGCCGGTCCAGAAGCTGTGCTCGAATGGCGAAAACTTCTTGTTAGTGACATATATAACTTCATCTAACTCAAATCATTCAGAATTTTTATTCCTCAAATTTTGGTCAAATTTTATAAAACAGGACATGATACTTCCATTATCTGCAGCTGCAATGGCGTTGCCACCATTATCTATCAGGGGTGATTTGGGTGTTTTATCAACCGCTGGTGCAAGATACGCGGTCTCACTTTTAAAATCATTTGCTCAAATGGGACCCAAAGGTGCTCTTGGTGCTACTAAACTTTTAAGACCATTTTCAGAAGTTGTGGACTCATTGGGACTCAAAGATCCATTCATCAGGAATTGGATCGATCTTTTGTCTTTCTTACTCGCTGGAGTCAAATCTGATGGTGTACTTTCTGCAGAAATGGTACATAATTATAGCCATAATAATAAATAAGATCACAGTTTAGCCTAAAAATATAAAACACCTATTTTAGTACTAGTTTTTTTATTTTATTATTAATTAATTAATTAATTTTTTTGTATTGGATTATTGTTTTTTTTTATATTGGATTTTTATTCTTTTGTATTGGATTTTTGTTTTTTGTACTGGATTTTTACTTTTTGGACGTTTTTTTTGTTTTTTTGTACTGATTTTTACTTTTTGTACGGGAATTTGTTTTGTTGTAATGGATTTTTACTTTATGGACGGGATTTTTGTTTTGTTGTACTGGATTTTTACTTTTTGTAATGTATTTTTGTACTATATTTTGTTTTTTGTACAAAATTTGTGCTGTTTTGTACTAAATTTTTATTTTGTGTAGTGTATTTTGTTTTTTACTAAATTTGTGCTGTTTTGTACTAATTTTTTTTTAAATGTATTTTGTATTATTATGTTATTGGGCAAAATTGTGTTTTAAGTGGATCCTCTCTCATAAATTATAATTAGGATCATGTTATTTATTGTAATTAGGTTTTTGATTTTAAATTCCCATATTTACAGATTTACATGTTTGCGGAATGGTATAAACCTGGTTGCAGTCTTGAATACCCAATTGGTGGAAGTGGGGCCGTTGTTGATGCTCTTGTTCGAGGATTAAAGAAATTTGGTGGACAAATTTATTTAAAAAGTCATGTTGAAAATATCGTTATCGAAAATGGTCGAGCAGTTGGGGTCAAACTAAGAAGTGGTCAAGTATGTATGTAACCAACGGTTGTTATCTGGTTTATAACTTTATATTTGGTTGATGTGAATATAATTTTATCTTTATTTAAAAAAATATGTGATTATGCAGTTTATACGCGCAAAGAAAGCTGTTGTAAGCAATGCATCCATGTGGGACACTTTAAAGTTATTACCTAAAGAAGCGGTTCCAAAATCGTACGAGGAAAGAATTGAAAACACGAAGCAATGTGAGTCGTTTATGCATCTTCATTTGGGATTTGATGCAGAGGTAACTGTCTAAACTTTTTTTTTTATTAATGTTATATCTTTTTAATAGTATTTTGAATAAGGTTTTATGCACAAAAAACCGTTTTCATTTTTAGCTAATTATTCTGATTTTAGAGCATTCTCACTTCGGTCTTTATAAATTATGTGAGTGAGTTCTTTATATTATAGAGATTGGTTGAAAGTAGATATATACAGAGAAACTGATGAAATCAGTTAATATATAGAAAACACTGTTCATTAAAGTAAATTGGAGAGACAAAAATGTAATGATAAATGTATAAAAAGTATTATTTGATTGAATAGGAGAGAGGAACGTAATGAAAAAATATAAAAAGTATTATTTAATTGAATAAAAGAGAGAAAATGTAGTGATAAAGGTATAAAAATTATTATTTAATTGAATAAAAGAAAGATATGTAGTGATTTTTAGTGAATTATAAAGATAAAGAAAGAGACACAAATGTGAATGCTCTTATATGGTTACGGATAAAGCACAATAACCCAGATATAATTCATATTCAAATGTTATACATTTATGTATAATTTTTAAAATAAAGTTGTATATAAAAATATATTTAGGCGACACCTAAAGACTTAGGAATACATCACATAGTTGTGAATGATTGGAATCGTGGAGTTGATGCGGATCAAAATGTGGTGTTAATATCGGTTCCAAGTGTACTTAGTCCCGATCTTGCGCCACCTGGAAAACATGTTTTACATGCGTATACCCCTGGAACCGAACCGTTTCAACTTTGGGAAGGGCTTGATCGTAAAAGCACACAATACAAGCAACTTAAAGCCGAGAGATCCGAGGTATCACTTTTTATATATATATTTTTTTATTTTTAAATGTGACTAAACATCTAAACAATATGATGAACATGATTAAACATGAAGTTTCATTTCGACAAACCCAGAAATATAGTTTGGACGGTCGAATCGGTAACCGGATTTCAGTTTTTTGTATTAAATTACATAATATGATTATATAAATTATATAATGTCATTGGTTTTTTAATTCAGTTCGACTGGTCTGACTGGTGAGCCTGTAAGACGATCGATTTGATGTCTGGTCCAGTTAGGAAAACATACTGGTTAGGTATATTGTTTCGGGTAAATTAACAATTAATTTTTATTAAATAAAAAACAGATCGAGTTTTTGTTTGGAAATTCAGGAATAACCATTAACTAGTGGGTCAAATATGGTTACAGTGATTATATTTTTTTTAATAATAATTCAAGTTTTTGAATAAAATGACGTAATGCTCTATATTACACTTTGCTAGCTTTGCAACCCATTTCCCTTGAAGCCAGTTTTTCACTTTTAACCTTACACATTAAAATTAACTGTTAACATACATTAACCAATGTTTGTTATGTGAAAAAATATGATATAAATTGTTTAAAAATAAATAAACAAATTTATGGATCAGGTAATGTGGAAAGCGGTGGAACGTTCACTTGGTCCAGGTTTCAGTCGCGATAAATGTGAAGTAAAATTAGTCGGGACTCCGTTAACGCACCAAAGATTTCTTAGACGAAACCGAGGAACATACGGGCCCGCCATTGAAGCCGGAAAAGACTCGTTTCCGGGTCACCCGACTCCGATCCCACAACTTTATTGTTGTGGTGATTCTACTTTCCCGGGAATTGGAGTCCCTGCTGTGGCTGCTAGTGGTGCCATTGTTGCTAATTCACTTGTTTCTGTTTCTCAACACTCTCAACTTCTTGATGCTGTTGGTATATAGATATTAAACCATTATTTTTAACTTTCAGATTGTTGTTTACATAATTAGTATTGTTCACATAAACAAGATGATGCCTTATAATCGCGGGTGACTTTCTATGTATAAACACGGGGAATTTGGTGTATTGTTTATAAGTTGTAACTAAGAGCATTCACATCAATATATCCATCTTTATCTCTATAATTCACTAAAAATCACTATATTTTCTCTCTCCAATTCAATTAAATAATAATATTTTATACCTTTATCACTACTTTTCTCTCTCCTATTCAATTAAATAATATTTTTTTTCTCTTTTCTATTCAATTAAATAATATTTTTTATACCTTTATCATCACATTTTTCTCTCTCCAATTTACTTTGATGAACAGTGTTTCTGTATATTTACTAGTTTCATCAGTTTCTCTATATCTTCCTACTCACAATCACCATTATACTATCTCTATAATATAAAGATTTCACTCACATAAAGTATAGAGACTCAAATGTGAATGCTCTAAAGATGTCCATGCTGTCAACAAACTGATCTTTATTTGTATTAATATTTAATAGGGACGAAAAGTGAAAAAATTTGAAATGTATTAATAGGGACAAAAAAGTGAAGAATTTGAGTTAAGGACGCAAAGTGATAATTTTGGTATATCACAGTGACAGCTTTTGCACTTTACTCTAAATTCTATAACTTTAATCTCATTTTATTATCATAATTAGTTATGAGAATCCACACCAATAATTGCACTCACATTTATATACAAAATCGATATCAAAGACTTGATTATTTGTAAATTGCTTGATAGAATAAATTAGAATGATAAGATAACGGAATAAAGATGATTATGAGATGAATTTGATAATGGAAAGAGTCGTTATATTTCATTGTTATGTTTAGTCGTTCAATTAGGACTAAAACGATCACTCTAATTCTTTAATCCATACGCTTTTACACACATGTTACTGACTTAAAAACGTCCTAAAATCCGACTTAATATGTATATGTATATAAACTACTCAATTACACTTGTAAAAATCATGTGTTTGGATTTCAAGTTACCAAAATATTTACGTCAATAGTTAGGGGTGAGCAAAAAACCGAAAAAACCGATCCGAAACTGAATTAACCAAAAAAACCGAACCGAAAGAGATAGCCGAAAAAAACCGAACCGATATTTTCGGTTCGGTTATGGTTATTCACTTTCAAATGACCGAAAATGACCGAACCGAACCGAATAGTATAACCGAACCGAAACAACTGAAAAACCTAGAAACCAAACCAATATTATCTACTTTTTAAGCCCAAAATCTTGCTATTTTTTTGTTTAAAAGCCTAGACTAAAAAATGCTCACTATCTAGTTATTAACCTTAATAAGAATGTAGAAAAATTAAAACTCTAAATTAGGAAACAATCGTCAATCGTACAAGTTTACTCTTTAATTATTTAGTTATGAACTTTATTTTTTATGTAAGACATGATGATGCAATATCGTTTTGATTTGTGTTTTTGTCTAACCGTTTAGTTTTTGCATTATTAATTACTAAGTTATCGTTTGCATTTTTTTGTATTAATAAGCAAAACAAAAAAAAAAAACTCAAAAATAACCAAAACCGAACCGAAACCAGAAAAAAAAACCGAATAACCGAAAACCGAACGATTATTTAAAAATAATAACCAATTACTTCGGTTATGGTTTCGATTTTGGCCAATAACCGAACCGAGCACACCCCTACTTATTATACTGCTAGAATTATATAAACAAGGCTTCACAACTTGCAAATTGATAGTATTGTTCATTAGGGCTATTAGTGGAATTACACAACTTTGTTTTAATAACGATAAAATTTAATATATTTGGTTTTGACGCTAAAAGAGTATGAAATAGAAGTTGTGTAATCGGACATGCATTATTTACCATAGTCGTCCTAAACACATGATAATCCCATGCACGTTCTCTCATACTCATATCACATTTTTAGACAAACCAAACAATTTTTCTGTTTCAATGCTTCTCTAATTCGGAACTACTGATACCATTTGAATCTCTTATTTAAGCAATATGTCTTAATTAGGGAATTATATTGGTACCGTAAGGATATCGTATCGAAAATACCAATATCAAATTTGAGGATAGATGAATGAGCTATTACTGAATACCATATCGAAATCTATCGGTTTAGTACCGTCATAGTACTGTATTTCGGTACTTTAGTGGTTTGGTATCAAATTGGTGTTTTCCTTTCTTTAGTGCCAAGTTTGTTGGAATTTAAGCAAGAGTTCTGAAGGAAATAAGTTCTTTTTCGTGTGTTCCTACGATATCAGTACGGTACCGATTTAACTAGGTTAATACGATAGCAGTACGCTACCAGTAATTATAATAAAAGTCTGAAAATATATATTACTCTCATAATACTTGGCCATTGAGAAAAAAAGGAGAACATATGTAAAAACATGATAAAGACATCTTTATTAATTAGTTTCTCTAAACGAGTTTTCAAATTTTAATGTTAAATCATTCATCTATTAATTAAACAAAATTGTATCATAAAATAAACCAAAGATAAGGTTAAGTAATTATTTAATTGACATTAGAAAACGATTGATGTTTATACATAAGATCTTATATTAAGAGTTTAAAATACTCGATTTCTAACTAGATGACCGTGTTTTAAAATCCTTTGGACTTGGTAATCGTAATCTATATTTATTTATATAAACGTCCATTAAATATAATACAAACACATTTTTTGTCTATTTCTAAACGACTATGGCTTGTTTATAAAAGATGCAACAAATTAAATGAAACTAATCAACATCGGTCTCCAAACATAAATATGTTAGGCCTAAGGCAAAAAAATCTAATTACTATGTAAAAAGATGCGTATAGTTTTTGATGTTATCCATTGCAACATAGTGGTGGTGGCCGGTGGGTAGCTACCATGTTAAAAATGGCACATGGAATGCACCAAGAAAAGGAAAACATACTTATTTTGGAGTTGATATTTTACAACCCTAATGATGTTGACAAACCATAAAATTTTAATGCTTCACTTTTTTCTTGCAACACATATGTTAGGTAAGGTACAATATTAATTAATTTGGCATCTTACTATAAAAATAAAATAAATTTAGCCGCCAATATCATAATGCGTACGTGACCGGCCATAAATTGTAAAAAATCTTCGTGACTATAATAAATTAATAATGTAAAGTTATAATACAAATGATCGATAAATACAGCTCTCCATATGTTCCTATGAAATCTTCAATATAGTTAATTATGATCGGTAACAAAGGATCATAATGCGGAACAAGTAAAAAAAATATGACATATTGACGATGAAAGAACGCTTGATACACCGTTAATTACTCATACGAATCTAGTAAACGTACAATAAGCAAATTATTTACGTTCAGTCTGACTATGAACCGATTGTGTTTCCCGCGCGTTTAGCTTCAACAAATTGATGATAGAGGACAAATGATATTCAATTCATAATTTGACCATAGAGCATTTTTCAATTGTAACATTCTAGACACTCGCATCAACTATGAGCTATGAACATGATAGATTATGGGTTCACAAGGAATTACATGCCTCAAATACTAATAACTCGTCTTTGACGCGTTGACTGTATAATAAGATGAGAACTTTATAGTTAAACGTACTCCTATGATGATAATATTGGGATGAGTAGCCTCCTTAGAAAATATTCACGTGTGCAACCAAAATGAGGGGCCGTATCCGAGTATCTTACATCCATAGTCTGAAGAAACTTTTTGAAGTGAAGTTCCATTTTTTATAAGTCTACTACCAACATATACACACACATGAACACACGAGGATTCAATACATACCAAGTTAAAAAAATATATATTAAGGTTCAATAATGGCTCTTAAAATTTTAGTATATAATAAATGTAGATCTATAAACTGTTCAACGCATTCTTGTTAAAATCAAAATTTTTTTAAAACCTTAAAGGATTACAAAAAGACTGCTTCCATTAATAAATAATTAAAAGAACTACGGGTTCCTGGTCTATTAGTTACACATAGACTTCCCAATTCAAACCGAATAACCGCACCCAGATAAAACCGACGGATTTGGTATAAGTTTTCTAAAAACCTGACGAATTTGATTTTGGTTTTGCTTAAAATAAAAACCAAAAAACCAAATGTAAGTTTGAGTTGGTTGTAAACAAAAATAATGTAGCTTTTATATACATACATTTTGAAACATGAACAAAAAATAGAGGAACACTCTGTCTATAAATGAAGAATGTATCATTTATTTTGATTCCATATTGAGGTATGAAACAAATACTAAGAAAGCATACTTTTATAAATAGGAGAATCTAACTATTTACACTTCATCAAATACACATTTAACTTTTTTATTTGTCTAAGGTAGCGTTTGGTATACATGAATGAAGACTGGAATGGAATGAACCATTAAGTTGGATTGAAAAAAAATGTTTGGTTTCACTTAGAAATGAAATATACCATTACATAAGTAAAGCGATTCCTTCACTTTTAGAGTCTGTTTGATACGAGATAATGGAATGGATGAGGTAATGAAATGGATCATTACCATTCCATTGTCCTGTTTGGTAACCAGTGGTAATGAAATGAATTTTTTACTTCATGTTGTTTGGTAGAAAGAAAAAGATGAAGGAATGAAAGACAATCTGGATCGCTCATTGTCTGGATCATGGATCGGGTCGTGGCTCAAGTCATGGGTCGGTTCGTATTTTAGGTTGTGGTTCGGTTTATGATTTGGTCATGGGTCGTGCGTCATGGGTTGTGTCATGGGTCGTGCGTCATGGGTTGTGTCATGGGTCGGATTATGGTTTGAGTCATGGGTCGGGTAATGGTTTGGATCATGGGTTGGGTAATGGGTTGGGTTATGGTTCGAGTCATGGGTTGGGTAATGGATTGGATCATGTATTGGGTAATAGGTCGGGTTATGGATCGGGTCATTGTTCGGGTCATGGGTTGGGTCATGAGTCGGGTTATGGTTAGTGTCATGGGTCGGGTCATGGTTTGGGTCATGAGTCGGGTTATGGCTAGAGTCATGGGTGGGGTGGTGGTTTGGGTCATGAGTCGGGTTATGGTTCGAGTCATGGTTCGGGTCATAGGTTGGGTCATGAGTCGGGTTATGGTTCAAGTCATGGGTCGGGTCATTGATTGAGTCATGGGTCGGCTCATGAGTCTGGTCATGGGTAGGATCGTTGATCGGATCATTACTTCAATGAAATGAATAAAAAAAAAACTCTTCCCCAATGAATGAAAATCATTAAAAGAGAAGGATTCACATTCCTTATGTAATTGAACATTTCATTCCTAAGTTTAACCAAATATGTTTTATTTCATTCCAACGTAATGACTCATTTTATTCCAGCTTCCATTCATGCATACCAAACGCTACCTTAATGATTTTCATTCATTGGAGGAGTGGTGTTTTTTTTCATTTCTTTCCTTGAAAAAATGATACAATCAATGATCTAACCCATGACTCGACCCAGTACCCAACCCATGATCAAAATCATGACTCGACCCATGACTCTAACCATAACCCAACTCATGACCAAAACCATGACCCGACCCATTACTAGAACCATAACCCGAACCATTACCCAGCCCATGATCCAACTCATGACTCAACCCATGACCTGACTCATGACCCAACCCATGACAAACGACCCCTTACCCAAACGTTGACCCACCTCACAACCTAAATCATGAACAGACCGATGAGTTGAACCACGACCCGATACAAAATCCAAACAATGACCAAAACCATGATTTGACCCAAATTATATTTCATTCCTTCATTTTTTTCTTTCTACTAAACAACATGAAGTAATGATTCATTTCATTACTACTGGTAACTAAACATGACAATGTAATTGTAATGATCCATTTCATTCCTTTGTCCATTCCATTACCTTGTCTATTCTATTTCATCGTTCATTCCAATAGCTCATACCAAACAAATCTTAAAAGCTTATTTAGTAGTAAAATCATTTCAAACTGAGCCCATCTACAAAACCAAAAAACCCGAACGAGTTTAAAATTAGAAAAAACAAAAATTTCGGTTTGGGTTTTGATTTAGCCAAAAAACGACCCAAACCAACTCATGCACACCCATATAAGGTCTTAAGTTCGAACCCGGCCTGTGGTATAATGTTGAAGTAAGATCAACGGGTTTACCAGCTATAGGGTTGCTTCTGGGTTGGGATCGAGCGTATGGATCTCAGAGCGTCAAAGACTGAGGTTGGTTAAAATCGCGTCTTAGATGAACGCGTTCCCATTGTTAAGAAGAAATAAACAATTGAAAGAAGTCTTCCATTTAAAGATAAATAAGAGATAATATGTTCTTGATTAAAAAACTAAGGTAACATTTGCTATTCATTAATGAAGGTTGAAATGGAATGAGTCATTGCGTTGGAATGAAAAAAAGCATGTTTGGTTACACTTAACAATGGAATGCACAATTACATAAGATAAGCGATTACTTTTCTTTTAATGATTTTGCATTCTTTAGGGACATGCATTTTTTTCTAATTCAATTTCTTAAAGGAATGATCCGATGAATGATCTAACATATGACTCATCCCTTTAACGAAACTATGACCTAACTCATGACTCGACCCATTACCCAACCCGTGAGCCAAACCATGAACCGAACCATGAGTCGAACCATGACCCAATACATGGCCTAACCCATGATCCAAACCATGGACTGACCCATGACCTGAACCATGAACCGACACATGAAGCGATCCATGACCCAAATGACCGCCCATGACTCGAACCATTAGCTGAACACATAACCCGACCCACGACTGAGGCCATGATCCAAACAATGACCAGAACAAGACCCGACCCACAGACCGGGCCAAGGTCCAAACTATGACCTAACCCATGAGTTGAAAACATAGTCCTGACCCGTGAATAGACCCATGGCCTGAACCATGAACCGACCCACGACCCCACCTCTAACCCAATAAATGACCAAAACTATGACCTAGATCCATGCAATTTTTTCATTCCTTCATATTTTCATGTCTAGCAAACAACATGAAGTAATGATTTATGTCATTATACTTGGTAACCAAACATGACAATGGAATTGTAATAACCCATTTCATTCCTTTTTCTATTCCATTATCTCGTTCATTCCATTCTCACATCCATTTTATTACCGCATACCAAAAGCATCCCAAGGATTAAAATAACAAAGGTTTAATAATATTAGAAAACATCTGTCTTAAAGTTTACAACAAGAACCAAACTTAGATTGAAGAAAGATCCAACAATATCCAATAATAAAATAATAATAATTACATTGTTGGGACTTCGGAGAGGGTTTTTAAACCAATTGTTACAGCCAATGTTTGATTTCCTGTTCCTATTAAAATATCAAAAAATGGGAATAAGGAACATTGGAATCAAATATTCCCCCCGCTACGATCCTGTTAACTGTTGAGGATCAAACTTATTAAACGGTTCGCCCTTTTGGAATCAAAGTAACGTAAGAAGAGTTACAACCCAAGAAAATGCCGGGTCTCAAATCATTTGGAAACAAAAGCATTCACATCCTTTTCCAAAAGGTCCCAGCATCTTTTAATAAAACCGACTTTTTTTAATTATTGAACACTAAATATCAATTATATATCTTGGATATTTTTAATAAATATCGGATAATTTTTCTGATTTTTTCTACCATTTTCGGATACCTCCGATAATAAAAAATAATAAATCTAAAATTATGTTCACACTTTAATAAGTTATGAGTTTATGAGTCTGTGTGTCAATTATAATTACGTTAAAACTTTATTGAGTTATATGCTTTTAATTTCGAAACATTAGCTATATAGAAAGATTAAATTTTCTGGGACTCTATAGTCATGGAAATTCGTTGTTTCACAGTCAATACTTTGCAGACAACATTAACTAGTAGACCCCAATCCCCATCATAGATTTGGTAATCTAGCGAGTGGCTCAACGTGTACATCCATCATGGCATGTAAAATAAATAAAAGAAGTTCCACTCATGAATTATGTGAGATATTTTGTGTAGTTACACAAACTACGATTGCCGAGTGATCTAATCGTTGCTACTAACCGCATCTTGCATTTTTTCCTGATCCTTTCTTGTCTCTTGGAGGATTAGATTATCTTTTTTCTTTTTAAGAAGGCTAAGAATAATCAGGTAAAAAGACATGTATCAATTATAACGAATCTGATTAAACTCATTTCAGTAGTGTTGGAACTGCCTCCTTAAACTCTACTATCTTTGCTTTTGGGGGTTTAGTTTTCGGTTTAACTTTCGGATTCAGCTTAGTATCTAACTTTTGGGTTTAGCTTTAGGGTTATGATTCGACATGCCGTTTCCAACGCTGCTGAATGAGTTCAATCGAAGTTATCTAGAACTGGGTTAGGAGATGCTAGCTAGAAACCCTTTCTAGCCTTGTTAAGAAGGGAGGGGGCCCACGGGTAGTAGGTAGCGGGTCGGGTATCCCGCCATCGCCGCCACATGTAGCCCACACTAGTATGTGTCACGGCTACCACTACCCGCATAGAAAGTCGTTACCGGCGCTTGAAATTTGACTACAGAGTTTGAAAACTAGCCTTGTTACCTATTTAAAATATCACTTCTTCCACATTTTACCTATTATTTAACTCTAATCCTAGTCTCTTCTACTCTTCCCAATATTAAAAATACCTTTACACTTTTTCATAATTCTTCTACTTACAATTATTTAAAAAAATGTGGTTAAGACGCTGGAGCCATGACAAGGAGGTTTCTTTGTCCCATGCATGGGTCTTGGTCAGAGAAGGTGAAGCACCAATCTTCTTGGGGATGGGATTTTGGGATCAAGTCCACGGGGTTTCTCAATTGCATGTCGGCTCGCGTCCCATGGATTATGGTCGCACGAGTCACCAAGTGAGCTATAAGTGGCGAGATCTAAAAAACCGTACACTTTTGTATGGTACTCTTGAAATGTAGTTTGCGAAAACCGTGAAGATTGGTGAACTGAGAACGACATTATTAGGTGGGCTATAGATGACTATAAAAATGTAACATTCTGTTGTAAGCTTCGAAGTGTGGAAAGCTTTAAAGCGTCATTCAGAGTTTCCAATTTGATGTTTTTATCGTACTCGCATTATGTTATTGTTGTTTTATTTTAAATTTCGATAATTGTATTTTTATTTTTGTTTAATGAAGTTTATGTATTGTTTTTATTTGGCAAATTGGACTGAAATAATCCCACCTTTTGGATATTGGCGAATAATAATTCCACCTGAAAATATCACTCCCAGCGGTCCCACATTTGTCTTTTAGTGGTCCCCCCGTTAAAAAACCCTAACGCCGTTAACTCTTGCTTACGTGGCTGTCTATGTGGCAAGTGACGTGTATTCACTTATGTTGACCAGCTTAAAACCTTGTTGACCCTTATAGAAATTTCCGTCAAACTCTCTTGAAGCTTCTCTTCTTGAAGATCATGGCGGAACCTGAAGCCAATCAGACGACCGAACCTCTGGTACGCCTCTTCTATACATGTCTTTTCACAAAAATATCGAAATATTCGTATGTTGATTTGATTTTTAAATACTCCTTCGTCTAAACAACGAAGATGTTTCCGTAAATCCCTAAATTGTACTTCATATCCTGTGGAAATGATGATTTCAATACGAATTCGTTTGTTCTTAGCGAAACACAAACGCAGATGTGCGTTGATTTGATTTAACGGTACTACGCTGTTTAAATCCTGATTATTTTGTCGTAGATTGCTGTTTAAATCGTGATTTCACGCGGTGCTTCACAAATTTATAAGAACAGATTTACAATAATCTGCCTGTTTCGTTATATTTCTGTTTGAACTGGATGATTTCTCGCTTGTCTAGATCGGAGAAGATGCAGATTCCGATGAAGATGCAGGATTCCGATCGGAGAAGATGCAGGATTCCGATGAAGATACAGAGAATCAAATCTCTCCGAAAGTGTGACAACTGGCCGTTTTCCGGCAGTTGACTAACAACTTTCGACCGTTGACTATCAGAAAACCTTCCAGTACCTAATCATAACTCAATCATTTTATCAATATCATAATCCTATTATGTTCATCTCTGAATTTAGATTCATTTGAGTGTAATCAGAATCTCAGT
>WOUH02000028.1:1671625-1684082 GCA_009936405.2 Stevia rebaudiana | reverse complement strand
GACGAGACGGTTCTAACGCCGCTGAAATGAGTTTAATCGGAGTTCGTTTGAGTCAGATATGAGAAAATTAAAATCCTCCTTACCCTCTTTACCCTAAGCCTCCTCCTTATTTGAACCCAACCCTATTGCTATAATATTGTTATTTTGAGTTAATTACATAAATGGTCCCCGTTGTTTGCGGAAAGTAACAGCTTCGAATGCTAAGGGTTTAAAGTAACAGGTTTGAGTTTTATGCTTTCAGTTTTGTAACAAGTTCGGGTATTAAGGCTAGCTTTTGTTAACTTTCTATTAATATAGATTGCAAATGACTAAAATACCCTTTGACATTATTTTAGTTATTTCACTATAATGATATACAAAGTTCACAAAAATTAGCCTTGAAACACAAACTCATTACAAAACTGAAAGCATAAAACCAAGCATGTTACTTTAAAGCCTTGAGTACCCAAAGATGTTATTTCCCACAAACACAAAAGGCCATTTATGTAATTAGCTCTATTGTCCCGGTAGTCATATACGTATTATTTGTTTAAAAAATAAAAATTATAAAATGAGCTAAAACATGGTAGCTCACAAAACCAAAACTTGACTAGTTTTTCATTCTGGGGCTGTTAGGAAACTAGAGAAACATAAGTTTATAAATACTGCAAAATTCAATAATGGCATGTATAATAAATACACAAAGTAACTAAAGTATGAAAAGAAATTACATAGTTTACCTTAGAAGAGTTGTTGGTTTTTCCTCCTGTGAGCATTGTATCAAAAAATGCTGCAAAACAAAATTAACTAATAAGACAAAGACAAAACAGTTAATTATTTACAAAAACTTACATGTTATATTTGCCTTCTTTCGGCCTTCAGGAACGGTATTTAGCTTCTTTATAATACCAAACTCATCTCTTGAATCCTTATCTTTGATTGGTGACAATAAACTGCTCTTTTCTTTCTGTTTAGCAATTTAATATTAAATTCTTCATATATAATGTACTAGCTTAAAACCCGTGTATTACACGGGTTACATAATCAACATTTAAAACTTTATCATTGAATCATTGCATATATATATTAAGTTATTATGTTGTGAACACTCAACAAAATAAAATGTTTGACACTTTTATGACTATAAATTATGCTTTGAGATTTTAAAATTATTCATTAAAATTTTTTTACATGTAAATTCCTTAAATTTAGTTGATAATTATATAAATTAATAAAAGTCAAATTTAAAATTTAAATAGAGTAAGTGTGATTTTCCTTTCTGAGATTTCCAACACTCAAACAATTTTAGTCCACCCTTAATAGTTTTCATCCATAACGTTTCAAGTCTTAACAAAATTTGTCATTAAACCTTTAACATAAAACTGTTAAGACTTGAACATTAGGGACGAAAACTGTTAAAACTTGAAACCTTAGGGACAAAAACTTTTAAGACTTGAAACGTTGGAGATGATAAAATTTAAGACTCGAAATGTTAGGGATGAAAATTGATAAAACTTGAAACCTTAGAGACCGTTTCTGTTAACGGTGGACTGAAACTGTTAAGTATTGCAAATTTAATGGATAAAAAGTGCAGGTTAAATTTTTAAATATATAAGATAAATACTTAATTAGATAATAACAAATTTAAAAATATATTTTATAATTTAAAATAATATGATAAAAAGTATAAAAGAAATCAAAATATTGATAATTTATATAATCAAAAAACTTAAAAAATTAGAGTAGATAGTCATTATATTAAAAAAAAACAAAAAAACAACTCTAGGATGTCTTTTTGGTTTTACAAAATTTTAATTTTTAGTAACTTTTAACTTTGTCAACAGGAATTACAGAAACACCATATGTTATATCATCATTATTGAACTTAGTAATGTAAAAGTTTATTTTGTATTAATATTTTGAGTGTTCAGTTGTTTGGGTGAAATCGATGATCACCATTAACAGAAAACAAACCAAAGTTGGTTTACTATTTCGGCAATGACTATAAAATATAAATAAACATAAATAAAAAAGAAATGGAAAAAAAAAACAATTTCAAGAAAACCACTTACATTTTTATAAGGCATGCGCTTTTTAACAATTATATTTTCTGTTTCCTCCTCATCAGATGAGTAGAAATCATCATCTTTATCATTAAACATTTGAGCAATGATTTCTTTTGCTTTCTTTGAGTTGAATTTAGCAACTCGTGGTCGTTTTACCTCTTCATTAAAATCACCATTTTCATCATCATCACCATTATCATTAATCTTATCACCATCTTCGTCATTAATTTCATCACCATCATCATCATTAAGATTATCATTTCTTTCTACATTTAGTTTTTTCAAAAGATTATCAGTTTTAGCTGCATCAATATCTTGAAGCCATTTTTGATGAAATGAATTAAGTGTTTCTAAATCAGCTGGACTTTCTTTATAACCAGTTGCTATCATATTATTAAGTTCCTCAATGTCATCTTCATCTTCATTTTCTTCATCGTCTCCAAACACCATTCGATCATTATCACTATCATCTTCCTCTTCAGCCTCATCGTCAACAAACACTTTAACAGGATCTCCTTTCGGAGAAGAATGTTTTTCAGCATTCTCTTTGTCATTTTCCTCTTCATCACAACTGCAAAATTGATCAAAACTTTTATGTTTAGATGACAAAGTTAAAAAGTGAACTTTTTGGTTCAAGTTACCACCAAATATTGATACCATTGATAACCATTACTTATGAATGAATAGAAAACTAATAAATCATGTTTAGTAACAAAATTAATAATTATATTATAAATAATAGATTTTAATCATATTTGACACATCAAAAATTATAAAGCCTACTAAAACAGTAGATAAAAAAAAAGTGTGTTCTTGTCAATTGAACCGAAACAAATTTTCACAAAAAAAAAAAAAAAAGTTGACAATAAACATACGTATCATCAGGAACAGAATCAAATTTCAACTTCATAGTTAGCAAAGAGGGTCCCATTTGTTCTTCATTTAAAGCTTGCTCATCGGATTCATCATTTTCAGATTCATCGTTTTTAGATTCTTCATCATCACTCTTAAAAAGCTCCTACAATTAGACAAAAAAAAAAAAAGGCTAAATATAGCTTTTATTGAAATTTCAAATTTGAAAAACTTGAAACTTAAAAGCAACCTGAGTATCATCAACTGGAGCTCGTAAAGCAGGTGCAATAGACTCCACGTCTAAACTCTGTAAGAGAATGAAAATGTATATTTTTATAGTTAAGAATCATTATTCTAATTTCATGAATTTAATTAGCTTTAACTGTATAATCAAACAATGCACGCAACAAGTAAGCATTCTAAACAGCAATTGAGGGAAAAGTAACTTTATTAATAGAATCAAGTATTCAAGTCAATATGCAACTAATGAATCTTGTGATTTTAATAATTGTGTTCTTTTATATAAATAAAAAACTTCAATTTTTATCAGCTGATCCAAATGTGAGCAAGATTCATGTTTGATGATTACTGGAAAAGCATAACTTAAGAACTCATAAAAGCATACCTTTTGTGAAGAATCATCATCTGATTCAGGATCTTCGTTTAAAACGTCTGAAACTTTGTCTTCTCTCACAGATACTGATACATCACTAACTTCTTTTTCTATGATCTTGGAGTTATCTAGCACAACATGTTCATCATCTTCCTTGTGTTCATCATTGGTGTTTGATTGGGAGAACCTGCAAATAAAATATAAATAAATACATATATATATAGGGTTTGGAATCCCACTTAAGATGTGAAACTCATGAAACCCATTTTTTCATTTTGTTTTCATTTTTTAGATAAATTCTACATTAAAATTTATGGCTTTGGGTAAAAAATATATATATAAAAGCTCTGACTTTTTTTTTTTTTGAATAAATTTTTTTTTACAAAAAAAGACTAAAGTTACAAATGTAAACAAGTGCTACTATACGTAAACAAGTGTTACATATGTAAAATACGGCCTGTTATATATGTAAATTTCGGTTACATATTTAACATTTCGTTAAAAATTAAAAAAGAAAAACATTTTTTTTGTTATTTAAAAAATTTTTTTTGAATAAATATTTAGCTTTTTTTTGTTTTTTTATAAAACACGTGACGAAGATACTTTTAAAAGTAACTTTGAGTTTATAAGGTTTTCACATCTTAAGTGGGATTCCAAATGATCCTTCACCTATATATATATATGTGTGTGTACGTGTGTGTATGTGTGTGTGACAAATTATAGCAAACCAGGATCAGTGCTTACTTCTTTGACACCTCAAGCTTCCTTTGTCTTATTCTTTCCAAAATGGAAGAAATGGGCTTTTGAACAATAGGCACTGGCTTAAACGAAACACCTCTAGTTTCTAACAGTGTAGAAAGACAGAACAAATCAGAGTAATTAAACAATAAAACATTATGAATTGGTACAATTAAGTAGACTGTAAAAGCAAAAAATAACATATGATTAAACCAATCAGACAATCACCTCTTAAAAGCCTCTGAGATTCAACATGAAGTTGATCAAGATGAGCTCTTCTTTCCTGTAAATCCATTAGTCAATCATTAAACCAACAAACTAACTCAAACATGAACCAAAACCAAATTACATATTAGGTTTTAGGTCAACTTGAATTGGGTTTTTGGTTTCAAAATTCTGAATTCAAACCGAACTAAATTAACCAAATAAACCAAATCCATAATATATCGGTTAATAGATTCAAACCGGACTGAATTTGAATTCAGTTCGGTATTGAGCTTACTAACTATAGTTCGATTTGATTCACCTGTTTAGCAAAAGAAGTTGAAATTCAAACCAAATAAACAAAACAGACATTCGTCCCTAACCTGAAACACAAGCAAAATTACAGAAACATCAAAGCAAATACATGATTTGTACCTTTTCTTCCCTTCTTTTACTAGAATACGAGGTTTTAGCTTCTGAATCATCACTAGAACTCTTCAGTCTCTTTTTCTTCCCTTTCTTCTTGTTCATCGCATCTTCATCAGCTTCCTTCTCCCCATCATCCCTAATTTTCACATTTATATCTTCGTCTTCATTTTCAACCATTAAATCCACTCCACTCTCAGTTACATCATCATAATGATCATCATCAAAATCCAATGCTCTCTTTGTTTGCTTCAGATCTGTTATTGTAATCGTATCCCCAACACCAGCACTTGATTTCTTTTCTGTCGTATCATCACCGAAACCATTGTCAAATTCTAAATCTCCCTCTGTTTCCTTCCGATCATAACAAGAGCTCAAACCCTTCATCTTTCCATCGACATCTTCTTCAAATCTTTCATCAAACTCTAACGATCGCTTAGTTTCCTTCCCATCTCCAATCACAATGGTATCATCAAAATCAGATCTCAATTCGTGTACATCTTCGTCTCCATCGCCATCAAAACCCTCAGACGGCTGCTTACTTGAATCATCAAATGCTCGAATATCAGAAGACTCTAGGGCTTCCAATCTAGCAAAATCGACTTTCGGCAATCCACTAAATTCGCTAACTGTTTCAACCGTAGCTGATTGGACAGCACCGACCGTTGACTTCTTAAGGCGTTTGAGCCTTCGATGCTTGGGTGAAGGTGAAGGCGAACGTTCGTTGTTATGAAAGGACCAAGACTCATAATCGTCGTCGCTTTCCATTGATCTGTGATTGAAATTCAGATAGTTTTTTTTTTATGTTCAGAGAGTTAGGGTTTTGATTTTGAAGAAAGATGGAAAATGGATCTGAAAGGTGAATTTGCAGGTGAGAACAGGATAAAGGCTGTAGTTCTCAAAGTTATGGAGGGAGGCGCAAAAATGGTGATTTTGGCGGCAAAGATTTGAAATTTGTCAAAAATGCGCTAAAACTGAGGTAACGATTTATGTGATTTAGAGTAAATTATGGTTTCGTCCCGTTTAATCTAAAACTCAAATCATAATTTAGAGACATAGAAGTTTTAATCATCAATTTGTTTTAAGTATATTAAGTTATTATGTTGAAAATGTTTAAAACAAATTGATGATTAAGACTGCTATGTCTTTAAATTATGGTTTGACTTTAAGATTATGCAATAAAAACTTTTAAAATATAAAATTACTTAAATTTAGTTATAAGTTATACAAATAAAAAAAATAGTTTTTGTCTCTGATGTTTGTAAGGCTTAATAGTTTTGTGTCCTTAACGTTAGAGATGATTTTTGTTAATGGTGGACTGAAACTGTTAAACATATAAGATAAATATTTATATAATAATATATTTGAATTATTTTGAAATTTAAATATATTTTAAAATTAATATTATCTAAATATGAGTTGATAATGATTAAATTAACCAAATCATAAAAATTAAAAAACTTGAGAAAATGTCATGTAAAATTTTTTTAAATGCTTTATTAGGTAGATTTTTATTTAACACATGATATAAAAGATTTCTTTTAACGTATTGTTTAATTATTTTTGAAGATAACCTCAATCTTACACGAAATTACCGTGCTACCAGAAGAATAGACGACCACGAATTCAAAACCCTAGTGCCGCCAAGAGTGTTGGCGCCAGATCTAAATCAATTATATTACCTCCCACGTCTCCATCGCCAAAGCTTTAATCCAACAATATCTGCCACCTGCATCTCACCTTTCGATAGAAACGATCTGGAAATCAGGTAAAGTTATCTCAGAATTTTCAACTCGGTGCTTATGTTATAAGTTTAATCGACTATTTTCTACGTGATTGATAGATTTGTTTTGATTTGTCGATATAAACGTTCTGGAAATCAGGTGAAATTACGCCAAATCCTCGTTAAAAATTTGCATACGGTGCTTATTTTTATAAATTTAATCGATTAATATTCTACGTGTTTGATAGATCTGTTTGATTTGTCATGTAGTATGAGTTCTTATTCTTGTACTTTAGGAATTTGTTATTTAATCGAAGGAATTGATTGTCGCCCTATTAGTTCTTACTTGAAATTGGTTCAAAAGATCTTCCACCGGAACATTTTCGTGATTTAGGTTTTCTGTTAAATTCGTCAGTTTTTCGTGCTATTGGACTGCATTTCAAGTTCATGAGATTGTTATCATAATTGTTCGTGTTTTGGTTAGTTAGAACATGCCTAGAACCTCTGGTCGTTTATCATTACTAATCTACAAATTGGTACTGATTTGGTTGTCATCAGAATTTATTTACAAGGCATGATATCTTTAATTGAATGCATAACTAATTTTCTTATGGTCCATCCTGTTAGATGATTGAATAGTGCTACCAAGAGATTTACTGAAATCATGAATCTTGTACTTTAGAGTATGATAATCCTGACTTGCAATCATCAGCTAAATTGTAATGATTTCTTCATCCACATACTTTTAGGGTTCAAATTTTACTATTTAGTATTGGGCTTAGGTTATTGATCTCATGTTTGGCTGTCACATGTTTCTTTGATAGAAAACACGCTGCAGTGACTCAACTTTTATTCTACCATACAAACTATAACTAGCACTGTTAAGTTTTACGCCTTTTTGCATAACTTTGATGTTCAGTTGTTTCACATGCTTAAATTTTCAGTACTTTTATTTATTTTCGAAAACATTGTTTATTGTAATTTATAACCAGGTTTTGTTTCTTTTGATGAAGCAGTTACACCACATTAAAGTGTTTGCTGATTGCCAATAATGAGTTTTAGAGGTTGCAGTTCTTTACATTTTATTTCGAGTATAAAAGACGGTTTGGTGGAAAAAGTTTACAACATGGATTTACGTGGAAAACCAAGTCCCAAATTCAAAAGGCTAGAAGAAATATATCAACATGCAGATGCTGAATATTCACCTATTTTGGCAGAGAGAGAAACACGAGAAACAAATAATTACGATGTTGAGGAGAACGAACCTGATTCTGTCTCAAAAGAAAGCAGTCTTGATAATCTTACATTGTCACAATTTAAGAAAAAAATGAAAAGAAAGAGAAGGAAAGCTTCAGAACCTTTTCTTTTGATCCCGAAAGCAGAAGATGATGAGTTTGATCTCACTGAACCATTGTGTAATTTCAGACATAAAGTTTCAAAGAGTTCACGGTCCAAAAGGGTGTCTGATAATGAAAATTTTCCAACAGTTAATGTCAAAGTTGAAGTTCTTGAAGTTGAATATTTTGAAAACGATTTAAAGATGGAGGAACCAGAATTATCTACAAATGAAATGAAAAGTTGTGAATTTAGTGAAGTGGAATTTTTTGAAAATAATCATGATTTGAAGATAGGGGAATCAGAATCATTCAAAAATGAAGGGGAGAAATGTGAATTTAATGAAGTGGAGTGTTTTGAAAATAATCATGATTTGAAGATAGGAGAATCGGAATTATTGAAAAATGAAGCGGAAAAATGTGAATTTAATGAAGTGGAGTGTTTTGAAAATAATCATGATTTGAAGATAGGGGAATCAGAATCATTGAAAAATGAAGTGGAAAAATGTGAATTTAATGAAGTTCCTGATGTGGAGTTTTTTGAAAGCAATCATGATCTGACGATAGATGAATCAGAAACATTTAAAAATGAAGAGGAAAAATGTGAATTTGATGAAGTTTTAGTTGATCGCGCTGATGACGTCAAGAACACGGAGATGAATGATGAAGAAACTATAACAAATGTAAACCAACCTCCATCAGTTCCGATCTCACTGGCAAATGATTCTTTTCTTAAAGATCCAACTGATTTCCCTCAAAGTCAACTTTACATCCAGCAGACATCTGATCAGCAAGCGAATTACATCTCTGGTGATCAAGATTCAGATCCAACGATTGACGGTGAAGATGAGGCCACATCAAACTCTTTAATTTCTCAAGACATTTCTTCAGAAGTCAAGCTGGATCAAACTGGTGAGGAATCAGATATTCGACAACTTGAGAGGCTTCCTTTGACAAGAAAGGTATTTGGTGATGAAAATTCAATTAATTTTTTAACAATTTTATTATTTCCATTATGAAAGATGCTTATTGTGTGTGTATTTGTGTAGTTCATTTCTCCAAACTCTCAGGAAAAGCTATGTCAAGCATTGAAATCTTCAGACTCATTTGATGACATGGAACATTTCAGTAAGTCAATAGACCCAATACCCTCACACATTCTCTTATTATTATTATTATTATTACTTTTATTTTTTATTTTTATTATTATTATTATTATTATTATTATTATTATTATTATTGTTATTGCTATTATTATTATTGTTATTATTATCATTATCTGTATTTAAATTGTCAAGATTTAGTATTTTTGAGTTATTTTATCATTTTACATTTGAATATTCATCTTTCAGAATGCAAGGAGAAACTGTTCTTTGGAGAACAAACTGAGAACACAGTTTCACCAAATAAATCAAATGCAGAATTGATTCAAAAGAAAGCTGTTATAAGCTCTAAACATAAGAAACCAAAGAATTACAAGAAAGGTTGTCTTGATGGGCCCCGCTTATGCCGTTCACTTCCTAGACTTAGCTCAGGGTGCACCTCCATTGAAGGTTGTTCAGAAAGCGCGATTGCGTTTTCACAAAGACAAATGCATGACATTGAGTCTCTTGCAACAAAGCTAATGAGTGAATTGAATTCCATGAAGGTTATTGTACAAGAAAAAATGATATATGAAGCATATAGTTCCACTTCATTGAAAACTGAGGCAGATGAGGTATTTATTACCTTAAAGATTTAAAAAATTAGTTAATGCTTTAACATGGTACAAAAAAGAATCATATTACTTTCATAGATGTACCTAATTACTGTTATTACATTTTTCACAGGTGAAATCAGCCATCAAGAGTGCAACAAAAACCGAAGAAACAGCTAAAAGATGGTTATCTATGATGTCGAGGGACTGCAACCGTTTCTGTAAAATCATGGTTTGTTTGTTTTTTTTTGGTTACAAACATTTAGTTCAAGAATTATGCAACTTGCTATGGCCAATCCTTTGTTTGGGACTAATTAAAAAAAAAACGTGTTTGTTTTGAAATGTGACAAATAAAATAAATATATATACATATAACTAATATATACATATAGGGTTAAGATAATATGGAAACCACTCTCAATAGAAAAACCATGTAAAGCATGTTTTTACATATGTACAACGAGTAAATTTTTTAAACTTTTTTTTAATTTTTTTATAACTCTTTAATCAATTTTATGACTTTTGGTGAAAAAAATATACAAAAACGCCAAGTGAATATTTATAAAAAAAATGATTTGTGACATTTTTAGAAAAAAACAGGTAAACCTTCAGCGCTCATTTTTTTTTTTTTATTTTTATAAAAGGTGATGAAAATGGGTATAAAATGTACCCTATTTTTTGCAAAAAATAAAAATGATTTGTTAAATGAGTTTCCATGGTTTTTCCATTAAGAGTGGGTTTTTCCATTATACTTCCCCTGTATATACTTATAAGTTATGTTATTCTATGTTGTAATATGCAGAAACTGAATGAGGACAATAAGACTTCTGCTTCTGGTGATCCTGCATTGGGAAACACAAATCAAGAGAAGCCTCTTGAAAGAGAAAAGAAGAAAATTAGTTTTGCTGACGAAGCTGGAGGAATGCTTTGTGACATCAAAGTTTATCAGATTGAACAAGAACCATCTTTAACATAACGGTTTGTTCTTCAATCTTTTATTGGACTCAAGTTTTAAATATGTTTGGTAACTGATTGAAATGTGAATTAAGAATATCTGATATCATCTTGTTTAAAATTTTGATATATATTGATTTAGATTTTTTTTTTATTAGTAGGTTGGATTTTGTTTGTTGACTGAGCAAGAAGAAACAAGTGGTTTGACAATGATGATGTGGATTTTTGTGGTGTAGAAACTGTACTTGTGAACTCAATTTGATAGCCAAGATAATCGTTGAGTTGCATCTCATTATGTTGCGCTTTAAATATGCAAATTTAAACGTTTAATGAGGTTAAAAGAGTGATTAAAGTATTTTTTTGTTTTTGTTTTAATGAGGTTAAAAGGGTGTCAGATAGAGTTAATTTCTTTTTTAAGTATTTGAAGTTTACTGATTCTAAGTGCTTGAGTACCAACGATTCACTTCAAATCAGGGTATGTGTTTTGCATTTTTTTAACTCTTTGAGTTCAAATGACTAAAAAAGTTAGGTTATTTTATTAATTTTTACTAAAAAGATTAAAATGGTTGGATTCAGATTGTTATTATAAAATAAATACATACAGATTGTTATTTACTTTATAAATAAATAAGTATTTGAACTTTCTTTTAATTCTATACACATGTATAAATAAATACAGATTGTTATTTACTTTAAATATTTGTATTCCTGTGGTTCCTGCTGTCACACTCCATTTTCAAATCACAAATTTCTTAATTTCTCTCATGTCCTACATGCTGGGTTTTGAGCCTAGCATGCACTATAGATATTTGTAAGTAAATTAATGGCATATTTGATACCCGATATACAAAATACATGCCTGGTAAGATGGGTGAGTTGAGTTGGGTTGGATAATGAGTTAGAATGAGTGCATGTCAGGAGGGGTAATGAGTCAGTATGAGTTTTAAGCAAAATCAATTCAAGTCAAAATAAGTATGTTTATAACAAAATCAATTTAGTTAAGTTAAAACGGGTGGTAAAGTTCATTTTTGTGATCTTTTGTGATTTTTCCATCAAAATTAGTTATTTACCCTTCTTACTATTTAGACCCATTATATTCACTTAGTTTTCAAATTACCCATCTTCTTTTCTCATTTTGTTTTAAAATGTTAGTCATCACAAGTCTCAACTCATTCTATGTTATAGTGTTATTAATTCAGAACAAAATACATTGTTTACCGACTTTACCCAAACCAAAACATTTCTTAAGTTTTGGGTTAAGATTGTCAGGCCTAAAAATACCCGATATCTAACCAATAGGTTTAAAAAGCAAGTAGTTTCGGACTCCCAATCGGCATGCGATATCGCTCGCCCAACTTAGCAAACTTTTGACATGAAAACATGGATTCGTAGGGCTTGGTTCATGAGATAACTACTTTTTATTTGAGAACCAAAAAATCTTATTTAAGTGAACTTTAAACATTTCTCATTTCTTTATACGTTATTATTTTTTGAAACGGTTTGCACCATTAGATCACAAATTTTACCCATTTTCCAACGAATATAATGAAGCCATATCAAAAAAAAATAAAAAATATTACGTTGTAAGTTGTATTATACCGCATATATGGTGTATACTTGTACTATAACTTTTTTGAACGGCTAATTATAATATACATAGATATACATAAAAAAAAACTTAAATGCGTAACGTAATTCAAAGCACTAAAACATATGAATTATAATCATACTACACTAATATTACACAAATTTAGAAAAGTATAATTGGTAAATTATCATTATACCGCATATATGTGTGTAACGACTGGCCAAATTCCGGCAGTCAACCGATCAACTTCCGACCTTTGACTATGTGTAAACCGGCAATACGCC
>WOUH02000028.1:1630725-1648870 GCA_009936405.2 Stevia rebaudiana | reverse complement strand
TCGCTAGACGACGACATTTTTTTGAAGAGTTTGGTGACAAAATGAATAAAAGATGGTTAAAAAGAAGAGAAAATTTTAGAGTGTATGAATGAGGAAGTTGATTGAGTACTTATAAGGTTAAAAAATAATTTAAAAAAAAAAAATCCCAACGGCTAGAAATGATACCCCACCCGCACCCCACCTCCAACGTCTCTTTCTCGGCCCCGATCGGGGTGTGCACACCGATTTTCCCCTCTCCGAAATCGGGGGGGCGGTGTTCCCGTTTTCCACCGAGCTCCACGTCAGCTTCCCCGACCTCTTCCTGATCCACTCCTCGTGAACTTGAGTCTTTTCCAAATTCAACCAACACCGTATACAAAACGCGTGAAAAAGTTTAATTATTAAATTAATCAATCTCATACGAACAAGCATCGTCTTAAACTTTCGGAATATATGTAGTTTCTATAATTCCTTTTGCAGTTCGTTCACCACCTACCTTAAAATCTCCAGATCGACGAAACTGAACTGATAACCACCTCGAATTCCTGCTTCTGCGTATTTGTATCGGAAGATACACGTTAAAATCGAAGTCTCGAACCCTAAATTTCAAAACTTTATATCCAAAATTTCACAAATCAATTGCAATGTTCTTCAACCCCTAAAATCCCCCTTTCGACATTCAGGACGATGGTGCGGTGGGTTCATGATGATCTACTACCATTGATTGATCGTCCCACGTATCTGCAAATCGTATCATCATCAGTTACTTCAGTTCGTGATGGAATCAAAGAAGAAAGCCGTAGAAGAAAACAGCACGAATCGCGAGGAGAAAGCGAAGATCGTGAAATGGGAAGATTTTCAGCATGAGCTTGCTCGTCTATCTAGTTTATCATCCGCTATTAACGAAGCTAATCACAACAAGTCTTTGATTCAAGAGAAACTTAACTCCCATTTACAGGTAGGACAACTGCATCTCGATCATGATAGATTTGTGGCTACTGGAAACTATTCTGTTATGCGAAATTGCTTGCCTAGATGTTAATATACATCAAATGAGTCTGAATTTTGAAGAACATAGAGCTGTTGAATTCACCATGCTTGATGATTTAATACTGTTTCAATGCCCCCTCATTTAAATAGACTTTCTACATCATAATTCTGACTTTGTTGCATCTCTATTCATGGCTTTTTGTTATTGATATACATGACATATTGACAGTGTTCTTATTAATTTTGTTGAAATACAATCATAACAGCATTGTTATGAAAGTGATTTGATGTTTCATGGTTGCTGTTTGTTCATACTTTAATACATTCGTTGTAAGTTCCTCTTGTAAATAGAATTTTCTCTGTTAATAAGAAATATCGGCTGCTTTAGTTCATCGCTTCATCTTTAATTAAACACATAGAAAACCACAGTAAGAAACAAAATCTGCTAAAATTATGCTGAAATTTTGTACATAAATGAACTTTGAAATTTAGTTGATTCCACTTATTGGTGACTTTTTTATCAACAGAACCTTTAACTGTATACATTTATCTATATAATTTGCTTTATTGTATTAGCCATCACATCTACACTCGTTCAGAATTTGTATTTAAAATGATGATTTAAAAACTTATCTGGCAGTTAGAAGCAGAGTCATTAAGTCGGTCAAATCAGCTAGATGAGATGCGTGAAAAATTGGAAGCTAGAAAATTGGTTATGGGAAACATGTCAATGCAATCAAAAGTTGTCCAAGAAAAAGCTAAAAAGCAAGAGGAACAACTTAACTCTGAGATCAGATCATTACTCATGGCTGGAACATCTCTTTCTGTTGCTAGTAGGAACTTGCAGGTAATTTTATTTTAACTTTTATATATATTGTTTACTATATCTACTTATTCCTTTTAAAATAATCAGAAATTCAAAATCAGCTAATCAGATGTAAGTGTATTTGAGAAATCACAATGCACGAGATAGTGTTTGGAGTTTCTTCTACTGTAGCAAAAGTGCAAAACATAATAATTAGATAATAGAGTTAATTACACAAATGGTCCTTGTGGTTTGCGACAAGTAACTAGTTTATAACTGCGCGTTTAAAGTAACATATTTGGGTTTTATGCTTTCAATCTTGTAACGAGTTTGGGTGTTATTTTGTTAAGGTTAACTTCCGTTTAAATTCTCAGTTAAATTAAGGTAAAATGAAAAAAATACCTTTTGACCATTTGAATAGTCAAAGGTTAAGGGTATTTTGGTCATTTCACTCTAATTTAACGGAGAAATTTATCGGAAGTTAGCCTTAATACCCAAACTCGTTACAAAATTAAAATCATAAAACTCAAACCTGTTACTCTAAACCCTTAGTAGTCAGTACCCAAATCTGTTATCTTCTGCAAACAACAGGGACCATCTGTGTAATTAAATTTAGATAATAATCATAATATTTATAATAGTGTTCGACAATTCTGACTTTTAGGAATCAAATAATTCATTAGCTGGAGAGAGAGGTTATGTTAAATTAAAGAATGTGCAGAAGTTACTGAGAGCGAGACAACAATTCATGGTGTCACAAATTTCATTATTATATCCTGTAAAGGTTGTTATTGGACATAAGTTTGAGCAAGAACTTGACTCATTTTCCAGCAGCAGTAAATCAGGTAATAATCCTTGTTAGTCAGGTCTAAAGTATTCATATTTTTCTTGGATCACAACAGAGAATAATTAGAATATTAAGTTTAATTATATTAATAATTTACACCTTTTTTATTTTGAATTAGATTTTTCTTTGATATTCATATCTATTGCACATCTCTGTATGCACACCTGCACATTTTTCTGTATAGAGAAAAAGATTAAATCTATGTCAGCCTCTAAGATTTATCAAACTCTCCATACTTTTCCTCTTTTTTGAAAATTATTCTTGTATTATGCTGTTAATTTTTTTAAATATTTTGTTTACAAATATTTAATAACTGTAGCTAGAAGTAATATTACACATTTGGGTTTTGAATAATATGAAAACTGATATATAAAATAACATTAATTTAATAAAATACTAAAAAATAAATAAATAATTTTTTTTATAATGTTAATTCTAGTTCGAAAACAAAAAAACACATAATCATAACAAACACGTGAATGCCTCTTTACATTTCTACACACCAACCAAACATAATAATGAAATGGAGTATATAATTCCATTCTATTACTTCATTCATCCAACCCTTAAAATTAATGTTGATTGATCTGCAGGGAATCCTTCTGGAGTGAAACCTTTAGATTCAGGATCTTTGACCATTTCAGGGCTTCATTTAACTGTTCTTCCTTTTAAAAAAATAAGTATTTTCACTGATAAAAAGGAAGTCCAGTGTTCTGCAACTGCACTCGGTTACGTTGCACACGTATGTTCTCGACCTCCACTTACTACATTTTCCATTTTAGCATTTAAATTTGTTTCCCATTCATGTTAACGTACTTTTGGTCTTATACCATTGGTGACGTGGCACTATTTTTTTGATGATGTGGCGTTGTGCCACATCACCATCTTATCTACTATTCAATTAATGTATGTGTTTTGCAGGCTGTTTCATTAATTGCATTTTATTTAGAAGTTCCTTTGCGGTACCCGTTACGATTAGGAGGTTCGCATACATATATATGTGATTATGCTCCATCATCATCAACATCATCATCTGATTTTACATCAATCACATTGCCATCCTCGAGTTCAAAACCAATGGAATTTCCACTGTTCTTAGAAGGACAAGATTCGACAAGATCAGCATACGCGGTTTTTCTACTAAACAAGGTTTGTTTATTTCTAATAAACATGCATTGCTTCATACAAAAACGAAACGTGTGTGAAACATGCCAATAGTTGCCCAATTGTTTTTATATAGGCGTAAAAGTTTTTAGGATATTATTCATAAAATTAGACTATAAACAAGTGTTTTATAGAACTTTTATAATTTTGGACTAAAAGTGTATTAGGTCAACCGGTTCGAAATTGTAATATAAACAAATGTTTTGTAGCTAAAAACTGTTTTTTTTTCAACTAGCCCATTTTTACACATCTATTTGAAAACATTATGGATTTTTGTTGAATTTACATGACACAGGTCCTTGGACTTAATTGTTTACCTTATTAAGTCCCTTAACCTGTAAAAACTCAACGAAAAAGTCTTTTTTTAATTTTATATGTAATGTAACAACTTCTTTGATGAAATCCCTGGATTTATAAAAACTCAAGTAGATCTTTTGTTGTATAATTAAGTCTCTAAGTTGAGTAGTTTTTGTTTTTAACGTTTGGGGACTTAATCATGCAAAATTTAAGTCTATAAGGGACTTATGTGCAAATTTAGTAGATTATAATAAAAACGAGTGACACATGAAATTAGTTTGTTTAGTTTAAGTGTATCATGTTTTTTTAACCCATCTGACGTGGCATTAGGATTTGGAGCAACTGTTGAATTTCATTGGTGTTGAAAGTTTAGGGCCACGACACGTGTTGGCTAATCTAAAAGAGCTGTTAAACAATATTCTATCTCCAGAATACATTAATTCATAGCAAAAGTTTAAAGTTTGTTTTTGTAAATGTTTTCTTACACGGTGCTTGTTTTTTCATCTTGTAGCACCTTTTTGAAGTGTTGTTCTTTGTGTTAATAAAATCATACTTTTGAAACTGAAAGCTGCAACTGAAATCATAATTAATCATCCATTATGTAGTTTAATAGTTCATCTACTGATCTTGATTAAGCCCTAAACCCTATATATATACACAAAAAAGTAATTAATAAAATAGATAAGGCTTTTATAGTAAGTTTAATTTTGACAACCCATAAACTAAAATTCATATTGACCAATAATGGTGTGATAGAGTTGTTAATTTGGTTGAGTTGACTTACGGGTGATTGAACTAAAAATAAAGAAAAGACAACAATCACATAATTGATAAACACATATTAATTGGGGTTTGTACAATACATAAGTACGGTTAATTAGGCATCTCATTATTCATTAGCGTCCTACATTTTCCACCTTTAAGCAAGGGAATCAAGGTGGAGAGTAAAAAAAGAACTAGTGATTATGAAATGCAAGTAATTACAATAATGTAGCACATTACTTTAAGACCTTTTTGGTTTTTTACATATTTATTTATGGAAGTTTGAATCTTTACTTGATATTATGGTACGTTGCTTTGCTTTTAATACTAAATTTCGTGATAGTGACGCATCATTACTAAGTCATAAAAGGTTGGGGCACCATGCAAAATCTTGCTCATAAATTTCTTATTTTCAATAGATATACATACAAATCTTATTATAAACCTTTTATTACCATGAAGCTCAACACTATGTATCAAAGTCTTAAACACACATTATTACATGAAATCTGTAGTCTTAGAAGTTTAGATATACACGTAGTTTTAATACAAGCACCATATGACAAGATAAACAAGTTCAAATATTTAGACCATATGTTCCATACAACTTAATATATATATATATATATTTGTTTATGTATTCATTGTTGCTGGCACTCGTGGAGAAACTAGGACTTCAAGCGGGGTCGCCTTTGCGTTTGTCAGTCCAGCAATTGCAGTCATATCAACGCGTGCACCATTTGGAGTTGACACCTCAAAGTTTTGGAGCAAAGTGGCTAAAACCATATGCAACATTTGATCCGCCAAACCAATACCAGGACAAACCCTTCTTCCGGCCCCAAAAGGGACAAGCTCAAAATCCATCACCTTTACCTCTAAACCCTTATGAGTCTGGGTTAAGAACCTCTCTGGTCTAAACTCGCATGGTTCAGACCATATGTTTGGATCACGATGAAGCTTCCATGTGTTGGTTAATAACCATGTGCCTTTTGTGACATGGTAGCCCGCTATGGTGCAATCTTCCCTAAAGACTCTTGGAGGCCCTAGAAATGTTGCAGGGTATAGTCGTAAAGTTTCTTTTATAACAGCTTGTAGGTAGACCAGATTTTTTATATCTGATTCATTTACTTGTCTATCTTTTCCAACAAGCGTGTCTAGTTCTTCTAGTGCCTTTTTTAGAGCGTCACGATTATTTAGTAGCAATGAGAGGGTCCAAGTGAGCATGACAGTGGTTGTATCCGCCCCACCCGCAATTACAGACTGAAAACATGTTAATTAATTAGAATGCATATACTATAGGTTTGAGTAAATATATAATCAAGAAAGAAAACATAAGTTTTGATTGTTAGATCTCAAAGCTTTCAAGTGAAGTGCACCTCACAAGTGGCTTTAATGATGGTATCCGCATCGAAACCGGCTTCATCATCGTCTTCTACTACTTGGATCATCACATCTATGAAGTCGTTTATCACGTTAGCATCACGCGAAGACCTCTTAGCGCGATGTTCTTCTAACCATTTTCCGAGCATGGAATCGAGTTCACTCGCAACTCGTTTCATTGTCTTCTGATATCCACCCAAATCTAACCAACCTAAATAAGGAAGAGCATCAGCCACCACAAACTGCCCCAAGTACTGAATCCACTCCCTCATCGCTTCGCGACACCTCATCATCTCCTCCTCATCTTCACCATCACCATCACCTCCGGTATACCGCTTTCCAGCAACAACTTTAAGCATTGTGTTCATATTCAAATCCCCAAACCATTTCCTCATTTCCACCAACGCGTTCCCTTGTGTGTCTCTCTTCTCCCTCCAAAGAGCGTGCAAGTTTCCAATAGCGCGTTCTAGTTCAATCATTCGAACACGTTTAAGCTTCTCGAGCCGACTATTTGACAACAACTCTTGTGAGATAATCTTACGTATTCCATATGGAGTGAATGTGAAGGAAGAACCGTAACGTCCCAAAATCTTAGCAGCGACGTAATTAGGACGATCGGAAACTAGCAAATCATGTGTTGTAAAGATCTCTTTAGCTATCTCCCAATTACTCACCACCAAAATGTTACGTGTGCCGACTCGAACCGTGAAGATCGGTCCGTGTCGGTCAGCCATGGATGTCAAGGTTTCATGTGGAAGATCAGGACCGCTAAAAACTTTAAAATGGCCTATTATAGGCCATGCACCACTTGCTTCAGGTGGAGTTTTGGTAGTGTTTTTGTAGAAGAATGATAATAAATATACTACTAGAATTAAGGCCAATGTTTCAAGAATGAGTTTGTAATTCTCTTGAAAATGTAAAAGATCCATGAGAGTATGAGGAAATGAGACAACTATTGGTTTATTTGTAACGAAAGATTGCAAATTCGTGCTTAATAGACAAAATGTGAACATGCATTTATAGTTGTTGAGTGAGTTGATTAACAAAAGTTAATAGGTAAAATGTTTAGGTGTGGGTACGGTTAGGTTATACTGACCAATCAAAAATATATTGGTTTGTTTGTATTGAAAGAAAATTATAAATAATTAGTGGATTATGTCCCGTGCAATAATTAGTTTTGAAATGGGTAATATCCAATATTTAATCTTCATAAAGACTTGTGAATGAATTTGATTATAACCCTTATGACGAATCTGATTCACAATAGTCTTAATTCATAGTCTTAATTCAGAATTGTTCCGCTATTGTGATCGACTACGGATATTCACAAGTTATTCATGGAGTTAAACATGCTAGAATAGAACATAGTAAATAATGATGTAAAAAGAGTGCTACAATCTTGCGATGATAAAGTACAAATTACATCCAATGATGATAGAAAAAGAAGCCCAATGTTTCACACATCCTCCTCAAGTATTCACCACCGCGATTTGATTGTTTAGCTTTTATAGTTTTGCCTAGATGATTTTGCACTTAATTCTAAAAACCCTCAAAGATCTCAGTGGCGTCATGTTTGTGTCTTATAAGAAAAACATAACCATATCTACTAAAGTAATATGTGAAAGTAATAAAGTATCTTTCACCATTTCAAGACATGTGTCTTTAAGGAACCACACACATTTGTATGCATGAGTCCTAATAATAGGTCATTAGCCCTCCCACATGTATGCTTTAGTCATTTTCTCACTTTAACAAGATTCACAAGTATCAAAAGTTTCAATACCCATTAATTCTAGAATTCCATCTGATTGGAGTTTTAAGATGCGTTTATGGTTTGTGTGACCAAGTAAAAAAATGCCATAAGTAAGTTTGATTCAAATCAATCTGATCTTTTGGTGTTTAAAGCGTAGATAGCATTATCATTGTATGAATCATGAATCATGTATATCAACTTCATAACTTCCATTACGCGGACAAAAGATAAATTAAAAATTACCATTCGCTAAAACAGATATGTTTCCATCATGGAAATAAAAAACATAGATTTATTCATACAATCTAGTTGCAAGAAGTCACGGGATTTCTAGCACGTTTAAGATACCTAAGGGAATTAAATATTAGTGATAATAAATTGGAAATCTATAAGAAAAGGAAAACCATTGATATTGCTAATTGCAATAAAAAAATATTAATTAATGATAGGACTAAAAGAAATTACGTACTTTCTCCGGGTGGATTGTAATATACGATGTTGTAAAATAACATTTTGTTTTATATTACTTGTCCCCCTTGTTGAGTAATTTAAGAAGCCTTTTAGCAAAGAGGTGTTTGACGAACTATGGATATTTTGTTGTAACTTCAGCATAATTAATAGCAAAATATGTTTTTACTAAAACTTTGGTAGGGCTAAAAGTATATAAAAGTATACGAAACCACACAAATCACCATTAAGGGATTTTTTTAGCATCTGATGTGACTTTTATCCCGTGGAGTCTGTTCGCTATCACTTCGACCTCTCTCGAACCCCGACCTCTATCATGACCACGTCCAAAGTCTTTTCGGTTTGAACTTCTACAACCACAATGCTCACACTTATGCACATTTTCTTTTGCTTTGTTATCCTTAATGGTGATCTTCGGTTGAACCTTACTTGTAAATCATTCCTCTATCAAAAATCAATAATCACTTAAAACTAATAAAAGTATTATTTGCAAACGCCTTTTACAATCTTTTACCTGTTGTTTTTACGACATTGATTATTGCCTTCTGATTGCTTAATTCTTCTTTGTTCTCTGATCAATAAAACTGGGTTAACAAGTCCATTAATTTGACCTGAATCACGACTCGTTCTCGCTTTGATCCCCTAGAAACATTTATCATCAAACTCTTGACTTTTTCTTTTGCGTCACAACCAGCAAAAACTTGTTCTTAAATTTATGTTAAAAAATTAAAATCCTATCATCTGATCACGTTAATAATTTAATATATTGCAACTTCTTATCCCCATATCGATCGTCCCCTTTTCTTAAATTAAATCAATATTGACTTTTGTTTTCCTTTGCCGGAAAATCACTCACCTTAATAGAAGAACATGTCTGCCTTGTCTCCGGTCTTCATTCTTCGTACGACCTTACCAGCCTCTAATATCAATTGATGGCCTCAAATAAAAAGTATAGAAATCAATAACACGAACTCAGTTTAATCAAATCCTTTGATCGAAATTTTATTTAACAAGTTGGAACACATATTACAATAACTCTAACCATTTATTTGCGCTAAACTAAACTTGACCAATAATAAAATTCTACCATAAAATAAATATGTTAATCTTATTCTAATTTAAAACGACCTAATTAACAAAAAAAGGGAAATAACAAATCAATTCTTCCTTTTACAAGATTATTCCAACAGGTTTATGGTTTGAAACTTTGAGTTAGATTAGTTTAGGGCTTGAATCTTTGTGCTGTGATTTCCAAGAACATGGGTTTAGGGTTTTTTCGTTTTTGATTTGCAATTTAGCTTTACTCCAATGCGGATTCCGGTTTTGAAATATGAGATTCAAAGGTGAAGGCCTGAGCAATTGGAGTTTCAAATCAAAATTCCTGATAAAAGTCCTAAAATCAGTCGTATGTTTATGTGCTTGAGTTTAAATATTTGTCCGTCATGTGTTTATCTTGGTTTCAAACACTTCAATTTGCTCCGATGATTGTTCTCTTTGTAATACAAAATTTAAATTTGGGAAGCTGTTTATGTCATCCGGGTATGTTTTGAACTGAAGTAACTTTTGATCGTTTTAAACACTTTAACTTGCAAGATGCACACAGGGCCGGTTCGGAAGGGAGGGCGAGGTCGGCGATCGCCCAGGGCCCAAAAATCTAGAGGGCCCATAATTTTTTAAAACTTTTACATATATTTTATATGCAAAAAAATTTATATAAAGGTTTATTTTATTTAGTTTATACTCTATTTTATTTAGTTTTTTACATAACCACTTGCCTTACTATATTAGTTGTGAAAAAAGGATAAACGTAACTAGCATTCAATTCTTGTTATTTAGTTAAGTAGAATTATAGATCAATCATCGATAGGAGTTAATTTTTGAACTCAATTAGATAGCCTAAGCTTGTGCTTTAGGCCCCACTTCCCAAGCCCCCCCTCCCCCTTTTGTGTATTGTTGATCAAGCGATTGCTTCTCTTGAATCATGATTCAAACAATACCAACAATATGAAAAACTATTTGCTTTTTTTGATTCCTAAAAAGTTGAAGCAACTTGATGAAAATGATCTTAAGTCGTTTTGTTATCTTCTTCAAGATGCATTGAAGTATGGGAAAGAATCAGATATTGATGCCGGTGAACTTTATATGAAGTTGAAGTTGTTTGAGACATTTTTATATAATGAGAATGTCACTCCTTTTGATGCCATAAACCGTCTAACGCAGGTTGGGTTATTTCCTAATGCGTTAGATGCATATAAAGTTTTGTTGACTATTCCAGTAACGGTGGCATCGGCAGAAAGAAGTTTTTCAAAATTAAAGTTGTTGAAATCCTACCTGCGATCGACAATGTTCCAAGAACGACTTAACGGATTGGCAATGATATCTATTGAGCACGCTATCTTAAAAGACATGGATTATGAAGAGTTAGTCGAGAAATTTGCTTTAAAAAATGATATGCGAGCCTCACGATTCGCATAGGCATTTGATTTATATCATTTTGCTAAATACATTGGTTTTGTTATTTTTATAATAACTATTATCGTATTATTAATCTTTGGTATATAAATTATTAAGCTTTTTTAGAAGGCCCATTTTTTTTTCCTCATCCCGGGCCCCGTAATTTTTGAAGGTAGTTGGGAGTCGGGAGTCGGGACCGGCCCCGGATGCATAGAGTGGTTTTTTTTGGTTTGATTGATATGCATTTCAATTTTGAATTTTCACATCCATGGCCTGTACAGGAGCGTAAGCTAAAATCAAGTTAAGGGCCCAATTAATCTTTTAGGGAAAAAATCCAAAAAAAAAAACGAACCAAATATTTTTTAAGCGTAGCTTCAAACACAGCCGCTTGCAACGGATAATCTTGAATACCATAACACAAATAAAAAAAATGTTTTAATCTGTCACTCCGTTCTAACCCTAAAGCGTACTTCATCGTAAACGTTGGTGTCACTTTGCCATAAAACTCGAAGGTAAACTCTTTCATAAAATTCGTAGTTTGTTGGGTGTTCATTATTCGAATATGACTCGAAGAAACCTAAATTCGAATCAATTCGAGTAAAGAAACTTGAATTCAACCTTTTGTCATTCAAATTCAATTTAAATAATTAAGTCGAATATGAATCGAATATATTATCACTTTTAAACAAGGGTTATTGGATTTTAATACTCTCAACTATTAACATTATTAACATTTGGTCGGCAATACTCTTAACTTCAATATTGTCTTCTACCACGCCATCCCTCGGACGCTTCTAAACTAACAGAACCCTAACTCCGTTAAGTTTTTTTTACGGAGTGGCCCCACGCTTGGCGTCGATAAAACGCAGAACGCAATCAAGGTTTTGAAACAGATCGGTGCATTTTAGGAGGCTAAAAAAGCTAAGGATTGGTCAAAATTCGTCCTAAAAGTGGAAAATGAGGAATCATAGGTACATTTCTCGTAAAGGACCTTTGATTGTTAAAGCATTCGAAAGCATCAATGGTGTTGAAAGGTTGACTAGTTCCAGGTGGTCATCTTGGACTATTCATCATCTGGACCAAATCTGCGTTTGAGAAATTAGACTCGATCTATGGATATTTTTTATAAGACGAGTGAGAAGAAGAAGGTTTATGTGTTAACCTAGAGCGAAGATGGAGAATAGATTTAGCAAGAATTATTGATTAGAAAAATGAAAAAAAAATGAGTTATGTACACGTAAGGTGCCATGTTGGCAAGCGTGGGGCCACTCCATCAAAAAACTTAACGGAGTTAAGGTTTCGTTAGTTTAGGAACGCCAGAGGAAACTATGTTGAAAGGATGGAGTGGTATGAGACAATATTGAAGTTGAGAGTATTGTCGGACAAATGGTGATAGTTGGTATTAAAATACAATAACCCTTTAAATAAAACAACTCAATCTGCATCGAGAAAGATTTGAAAAGTGTACGAATATTATCTATGATTACAATATGAATATAAACTAGGTATATCCTGGTGGCGGAAAATCTATGTAGACTTTAATCCACTTGAATATCTAACCCATCCCTTTAAGCTACATCTTGTATCAGCCGTGTAACCACTCTAATCCATTTTATTGTGCCAGCCAAGTTCACCACATGTAATTAAGGTTCAAAAAAATAAAATTTCTTAACTTCTTCATGTCTTCAAGTTTGCACATGATGGGTAGATTGTAGTCTAAATCAAAATAAACCATTATATTCTCTTTTTCATAAAACTGTAAAGAACCCAAGTTAAAGGAGAAAATAAAGTATTACCTATTAACCTGGAAGTTTGTGATAGATGTCAATCCTCACTCCTCCTGGAAGCTGCTTTATCCTCCTTTATGACCGACCGCCTGATAATCTAGCAAGCACCATTACAATCCATGGCATGGGATTTTTCTTACTATTCAATTAATAGTAACAAACATCGGTTTGTACCAAATTGCCATGAATTTTTTTGCAGCGGAAAATTAATTTTGACCACAAATGCCTAAAATGTTATTAATTTAGGTATAGAAATACAAATAAAAACATTATTAGTGTATGTGCCGATAAGAGGACTTTTTGACCAGCCTTAGACTATTCCTTGAGAAAGTGAAGCCCATGTTTAATAGTTGCTGATCCCGTAAAGCCATACAACACATACACGATTATATTACATGTAACTTTAAACCAATGACAAAGTGATAAATGATCAAATAGATCATATATAAAATATTTTGCAAGTTAAGAGATAAGTTCACAAACCTTCTCATGTGCAAGAAAAAGATGAGGTTGATCATGTTGATTCAGTTCATAACGCATGAAAGATATCAAAAAAAAGAAAGTTTAGCATGGATGGATCAATAAAAGGCTTGTTAAATATTGAAGACCGCTATATGTTTATAGTTTCTAACAAATAAATCCAAGAAGTATCATTAAAATTAAAATTATTTATTTAAGTAAATTCAACAGTAGCTTAAACAAATCACCAAACAAAGTCGCATCAAACCCAAAACTTGATGTGTATCATTAAAATCAAAATATTTTTTTCTTAAAATAAAATCACCAAATAAATCCAAGAAGTATCATTAAAATCCATGTGCTCAACTATCATAATGTTGCTAGATCAGAGCAAGAAAACATAGCAACCTACCTCAGCAAGTGTGAAGAACTTGAACTCTGTATCAACGATGATGCGCCACCATGAATAGTAATGGAATATTCAAGCAAGGTTGCTGCATAAAACCCAAACTGAGAATAGGCATTAATCACTGTGTTAAAATATGCACCTGAAACAATAAGAACAAAGGATTTTAATTCAATATCACAAAATAACTGCAAAAATTTAGGATCCTGCACAATTATTCATGGTTGCAAAACAAACAATCTCAACAAAGTAGTAGTATTTTTGGGGTACACAGCCAATCTCAGTAAAGCAAGTTGCTACAAAATTAAAACAATTATCTTCAATATATAATAAACAGAAAGCCGAATCATCCATGTAACCCTGCTTGAATAAGAATACAACATCAGGACTCTTAAACAATTAAAATAAACATTAATCAATAATAAGAAAAAATATGTTCAATATGACAAAAACATTAATGATGTACTTCTTGATGATAGCACCCATCTCAGAAGTCTTATTCTACAAAATAATAATAATAATAATAATAATAATAATAATAATAATAATAATAATAATAATAATAATAAATATAAATATATAAATAAATTAAAATTAAAATGAAATAAAATAAAATTTTGAAATTTCACTGATTAAACTTCATATTTCAGTCTATTTAAGTACTATCCATTTAAAAAAAAACTTGTAACTTGCTACAAAAACGTACATATACAACCTACAATGAAATCTACTCATTAAAATAGAAGAACCGTAACGATCAAAATAGATGAAATTAAGCGAATAATTGTTCTCTTAAAAAGATGTAGCGAATAAAGCTAAACCATTATCAAAACTAAAGAGAAAGAGCCACATGAAACTCTTTAGACTTGGAGCAAGTCCGGATGCCCCTTTTCCCCTGAAATAGGCACAGTAAGAACAATAAAACAAATCAATCAAGAATGCGCTCACCTTCTTTTACTGTAATCAATTCGATTTCCATAGCCTGAACATTTAGATCCACAAACCTAGCCTCAGAAGAACTGAAATAACCGAAAACAGCGAGAAAATAATCAAATTTGAGCTATCCGGATACAAAAAGAGGAACGCATATACAAACCTAAGACCTAAGTGAGAGGCTTCGTTCCGACCGACCGCAGCGAAAGCGACAGAGAGAGGGGGGCAAGTTGCACCAGACGACTCCGACTTCTTCCACTTTACGGTAATAGCCGGAACGTGGTTGTAACCTTCTCCATCAGAAACCATCGCCGAAGATAAAAGTCGCTGATCGGGAGCTTTAGATGATCAAAAGATGAGAAGAACCTCTGCATCAGAAACCGTCGCCGTAGATTAGAGTCACCGGGAGCTTCAGGTGAGATCAAACCAGAGAGACGATTATGATTGTGAAGCAGAGAAGGTGTCATCTGCTGGAAGAAGGCAGTAATGGGTAATGATGGACAGCTGTAAGGCTATAACGAATATGCAGGAGTCTCTACACATTCATCTATTGTACATCACGTGGAAACAGTTGTACCATAACAAAATCGATGATACTGTTCATAACGATGGTAATTTAATAAATATAGAATAGAATTATAATAGAAGGTTTTGACCATTTAAATCTTTTAAGGTATTCTAGTCTTTTGAATAAAAATTAACAGAATAACTTATATCTATTAGTTATTTAGACTCAAATGATTAAAAAATAAAAACCATAAACCTTAAATTATAACAAATAAAACCTTTAAAATAAAATAGTTAAGAGTGTGATATATGAGTGGTTAAAAAACAATTTACTCTTTATAATATAAGCTACTTATAATTCTTTAATAAAAAAACATCTTCCCCTTTTCTTTATACTTCCCTTATATGAAACACTCGGAAGTACGTTTCTATCTCTTTCCTACATAAGACTTTTCACATGAGACTTTTAACATGAATATCTTATCATAATTTTAACTCTAATAAATAATTCAAAATACGCTAATATTACATTTTTTGGAACTTTTTTAATTTTTTAATTTAATATTTAATCATAAAATATATATAAACTTTAAAAATCATTTAACTTTGTTATTATCTAATTACATATTTATCTTATAAATTTAAAAAAGTAAACTTAATTTTTATTCTTGAGGTTTACAAGGCTTGGCAGTTTCAATCCAACCTTACAGCTCTGTCCCTAACGTTTCAAGTCTTAACAATTTTCATCTTAGCGTTTAAAGTCTTAAAAACCCCCCTAACGTTTCATTGATTCCGAATAACGCCACATGGCAACAACAAAATATTTTGAATATTTTTTATATATTTTATTATATCTTAATTTATAAAAAATATTCAAATTATAAAATATATTTAAAATTATATTTAAAAGAGTAAATTGTACTTAATTATTATCTCCGAGGTTTGCAAGGTTTAATAGTATCAGTACGACCTTCACAGTTTTCGCCTCTAACGTTTCAAGACTTATCAGTTTTCGTCCTAACGTTTTAAGTCATAATTGTTTGATGACGAAACTGTTAATACTTGAAACGTTATGTAACGAAAACTGTTAAGGTGGATTAAACTATTTAGCTATGCAAACATCATATACGAAAACCGCAGATTACCCTATTTAAATTTCATGTTTGACTTCTGTTTAATTTGTATAAATACTAATTAAATTTAAGAAATTTATATTAAAAAGTTTATAATGAATAATATAAAATCCTAAACATAATTTATAGCTACAGAAGTGTCAAACAATTATTTGTTTTTAGTGCTCACAACATATTAACTTAATATATATGCAATAAGACAAATTTTAAGTTTTGATTATGTAACCTCGTGTAATACACAGATTTTAAGCTAGTATGATTATAAGATATGTCGTAACACTACCACTACCGATGTACCATTAATCAGGTTGGTTTATGAGAGAATATTTTCGTACCAGAATAAAAAATTATCTTTCAGTTAACTTTAAGTATACTTTTATTTTACATACGTTATTATTTTTAAAAACAGTTTGCACCATTGTATTACAATTTTTTCTATCTTTAATACAATATTGAAGCTATATTAAACAAAATCAATTTTAAGTTGTATAGTTGCAATATACATAAATACATTAAAAAATCAATAAAATACTAAAGAAATTCTTATAAGAAATGCATTAACTAGTTCAAAATACGAAATTATATGAATTGAAATCATATTGCATATATACAATATGTATGGAGTATGTCATACTCCAGGTTTAAAAAATTGGTTTTTAAACGATACTGGATTGAGCTTAGATTGGTTCAACCGGTTGTGGTGGTTTAACCGGGTTGACTAGCTAAGCCTATAATTGTATCAAAACTACGACTTCAACCAAAAAGTAATTTAAAAGTACATATTTTCATTAAAAATAATCTAAAAGTTAATCCTTAATAAAAAAAATCCCGAAACACAATCCAAATGTCAAGGTATCAAGTTTGTAACAAAGTTTTATAAAAGTGTTTAATAGATTTATGACATTAAAATGTAGAATGTATTAAGTTCACGAATGAGTAAAAACTGAAATTCATTACCGGCATTAGGTAGAGTTAAAAATATCGACCAGGAGGTTATTTTTGGAGTTAAGTTATGGCCCGATATATCTTACTATCAATGTGACTTTTATATTTTTTACATGAAAATCAATACTAGTTCGTATAATAGCTAGCTTGATATTCAAAAGGTAAGGGAAATATACGAGCCTATATCGAACTATAAGGGATGGAAAAATATGGTCTAACTGGCTGGTATGTACCGATTGTTAAATGATTTTTCGTACTGCATTTATGCTATCTACATAAATAGATGAAAAGAACAAAGAAAGAAAATGAATAAATCCTTTTAGGAAATGCGAATATGAATTCAAAAGACTACAATTTGTGAATTATCATCACAATGCATATATGGTGCAATTATACTACATATATATGCAGTATCAAACAACCTACGATATTGTTTCTGATAACAGAATACACTGTCCATACAGAAGGTAGAGATCTAAAAAATTTCTTATGATCTCATCATTGTCCAACCTTACGTTGGCAATCATCAGTTTATCGACAAGCTCCACGTATCGAAGGTACTGAGTAGTCATTGATTCACCTTGAATGTGAGAGAAGTTCTCATACATCTGCTTGAGCATATCTCTTTTATTATGTTTCACCTCAACAGTTCCTTCATGCATGATCTGGAGTGCATCCCAAAGTGCCTTTGCCGTCTTGCACTTCTTAAATCCATGGATTATGGAGTTTGGGATGGCCATCTGTAGGAGCCATAGTTCCTTGGTGTCGACCTCAGCTTTCTTCAAATCATCGTCAGAATATAAGTCAATATCCTTAGGAACCATACCGCCTCCTTTAGCTGCAACCATTGCAATAAATGGTCCTTTGACGATGGATAACCATAGCTTGGAATCTTGGTTTCTAATAATATAACAACTGGACATTTTCCGGCAGCTGACCGATCGATTTCCGGCCTTTGACTTTTGTAAATTGTCCGGTACCTACTTGTAATATGATATGTATGTGAAATAAATGATCTTATTATATTCTAAATTGTATTTTGATTCATTTGAGCGTATGCGGAATTTCGATTTGAG